>CM035442.1:135445855-135688355 GCA_020310875.1 Ceratopteris richardii
GTGTTTATTTATTTATGTATATGTACATATCTATGTATGTATGTTTGTATGTACCATTCTCTTTATACACTACTTCCAAACCTAGGAAGTTTGTGAGTAAGCCAAGAACACTGATCTTGGTCTCTTCTTTCATCTGAGCTTTGATCCTCTTGATTCCATCTACATCATTACCTGTAATGATTATATCATCCACATATACACAAAGGTATATGACCTATGAGTGGTTCCTCTTAATAAAGAGGGAAGGATCTGGCTTGCTTACCATAAAACCTTTATCCTACAAGTAAGTGACAAGTCTATGATTCCAAGATCTAGGAGCTTGCTTCAAGCCATACAAGGCTTTCTTCAACTTATAGACATATTCTGGACATGGTTGATCTTCCAACCACGAGGTTGAGCCATTTGTACCTCCCCTAAAATCTAGCCATTTAGAAAGGCATTTTTAACATCCATTTGATAGATATTCCGATTCTTAGAAGATGTGACACTTATGATTACTCTAATTGTAGGCATCTTTTGTTAGGAAAGATGGATGGTTACTCCAGAAAATGAGTAGGTACTACTAATCCCTGCTTTGTATCAGCTCTTTGTTGCTTCCGATTTGTGGCGTAGACCCTCTTAGCTTTCTAATGATGCTAAATAAGTGCCTATGTACTTTGGAAATGATGCAAGTAATGTTTGATACAAAGCAGACTACTTCCACATTCAAAGATCAATGAAAACCTTCTATTTTTGTTCACAAACCTATTGCTTGTCAAGCTCAGTGCTTCAAGTACAGTAGGAATTGGAAAACTTACTTTTGGAGATATTAAATTAGCTTAATAAGCTAATGATTCCAAGTGGAATCAGTTTAAATGATAGACTATGCACAGAGCAATCAATTTACCAAGTATAGCATTACCCCCGACTTTTGAGGACCTCTGTAGAGATTGACCAGTGATCCATTTGACGTGCTTTTCTCCCAATTTACTAAATGGGATGTCTTCAAAATTTGTTAGCACATAGAAGACTTAGAGCTGATTCTAATGAGCTATAGAAAATTGAACATGGTGAAGGAATGACTGAGATATGAGCAATACAAAATGATTGTTCTCAGTGACTATGACATAGAGACCATAGATGAAAGAGTTGATATATTGTATTATAAGACAATGTTGTACATGATCATTGGCATGATAATCAATGCTCAATGATGATGAGTAGTGTAGGCTATGCAGTGAGCCTCACTCTCTTACAATGTGATCAACAAGAACTCGAGATTGAAGTGATCTCATCTTTTACACTCATCTTTTACACTCATCTTTTACAGATGTTCCATTCAACATTTGAACTTGAATTCAACTTTGGCTCTCACTAAAAATTGATCCCCTAATCTAGGAGATATTCTCTCCAAATGAAGTCGTAGCTTTTCTATCTAACAAACTTCACGAGTTTAGTGGTAAAAAGGTAAAATTCATAGGAATGGTTCTCATGGCACTTCAATCATTCCACATAGGATTTTCTCATGCCTTGCCAAGTGTTTAGGCTTGGTACTTGCACCAAGAGCTCCCCCTCAAGCCAAACATCTTGGCTTGGTCTTCTTCTTCAATCCTCTTGTAGGTCATGTAATCCAATCATAGACTTAAACCTACAAAGTTTAGTACCATCAAGTGCTTTGGGCAATAAATGTGCACATTGCATATTGGTTGATACATATGCCAACTGAATTTCCTTGCTCAATAATTTCTCTCAGAGATAATGGTAATGGACCTCTATATGCTTGGACCTAGCATGATAAATAGGATTTGCTGCAAGATGTAAGGAACTTGTATTATCTCCAAAAATCATTGGAGATGTAGTATGCAATCCCAAATTTGTATATAGCAATCTGATCCATATGGCCTCTTGACTAGCATTGACCAATCCTCCATATTCTACCTCTGTGGAAGACAAAGCAACAGTAGGTTGCTTCTTGGAAGACCATGATATAGGCTTATCACCTGCAAAAGATAGATATCCTAAGGTACTCCTACTATCATAATTGCAACCTACCCAATCTGCATCTCAGTATATCTTGATGTCTAAATCTGAAGTATAAGAAAAATATAAACCTTGATTTTGAGTGCACTTTAGGTACTTCAAAATCCCCTTGGAAGCTTCTAAATGAGGTGCCCTAGGTTTGTGCATAAATTGACTTAAGATACTTACTCCATAAGCAATATCAATCCTTGTCAATGTAGCATAATTCAAAATTCCCACTATGCTTTGGTATCTTGCAATATTATCAAGCACATCACCTTCATGAGCACTTAATTTTTGGTTTACCTCCATTGCAGTACTTGCTACCTTGGCGTCGTGCAAATGAAACTTCTTTAACATGCCCTATATATACTTTCTTTGTGTAATATAAATTCCAGAGTTAGTGTAGACTAACTCAAGTCCAAGAAAACACTTTAATGAACCTAGATCACTAATTTTGAACTCCTACATCATTTGACTCTTGATCTGTTTGATTCCATAAGCATCATTACCTGTAAGTATGATATCATCAACATACACACATAGGTATATCACCTCTGAATTAATTCTCTTAATAAACAAAGAAGTATCGGTTCTACTCATGATGAATCCTTGATCCTGCAAGTATGTAGTCAACCTATGGTTCCATGCCCTAGGTGCCTGCTTCAATCCATCAAGAGCTTTGTTCAGTTTACACACATGTTTTACCTTGATTGGGTCCTCATAGCTAAGAGGTTGAGACATGTACACCTCCTCTAAAATCTAGCCATTTAGGAATGCATTTTTTACATCCAATTGATACATGTTCCAATTTTTTAATGTAGCCACACTTACCAATACCCTGATGGTTGGCCTTTTGGCCACACGTGAGAATGTTTCTTCATAATCAACTCCTTGGGTCTATGAAAAACCCTTAGCCACAAGTCTGGCCTTGTACCTGCTTATTGATCCATCAAAATTTCTCTTGATTTTGTAAATCCATCTAGAACCAATCACCTTCATAGAATCCTTCTTTGGCACTAGCTCCCAAGTGTCATTTTCCTTGAGTGCTTCAATTTCTTCATCCATAGCTTCCTTCTATTCTACCTTGGTCTTTGCCTCTTCATATGATGATGGCTCTTCAAATGATAAGTTTTTTGCAAGATACACAAAATGCTTAGTAACTAAAGAAGTGTCATACCCATATCGGATTGGCTTCTTGCTTTCCCTTTGTGACTTTCTGATTGCTTGGTTGGATGATTCAGGTATATCCTCCAACTTCTTCATCTTGACTTTGCCTTTGGATTTCCATGCCTTGAACTCTTTTAGGTTGATGACGTCCTCGTCATCTGATTGGATGTCTTTAATCTGATTTGGCTCCTCCTTGGTAAGGCTTAGAAACCCCTCTTCCAAGTCATAAGGCAACTTTACTTCCTTACATTCACTTTCAAACCAAGAATCATTCTCACTAAAGACAACATATCTACTGACCATAAATCCTTTGTTGGAAGGATTATAAAACCTATATTCTTTTTTATTCAAATCATACCCTATGAAGATACACTTATGTGCCTTAGGGTCTAGCTTACCTCTGATTTGAGATGGTATATGCACATAAGCAACACATCTAAAGATCTTGCAATGATCAAGTGAAGGTCTTCTACCATGCCATGCTTCATATGGGGTCATCCCATCAAGAGATTTGGATGACAACCTGTTTACAAGATAAGTGGCAGTAGATACACTTTCTGCCCACAAGTAATTAAGTAATTTTTTTCATTTAACATTGACATATCTGTTTCAACAGTTAGTCTATTTCTCCTCTCTGCCACCCCATTTTTCTAAGGGGTATACCTTGTTGTAATTTCTCTTTTGATTCCTCTATCTTGCAAGAATGCATCAAACTCATTTGAGAAGTACTCACCTCCTCCATCTGACCTTAGTCTTTTTAGGCTTCCTCCTGTTTAGTTCTCAACAAGTGCAAGATACTTTTTAAAGCAACTGAATACTTCATCTTTGTGCTTCATGAAATATAAGATAGTCCACCTACTCAAATCATCAATGAAAGATACATAATACCTTGATCTAGAAATTGAGGGATCTTTACTTGGTCCCCATACATCTGTATGGACAAGCTCTAGGTAATCCTCATGCATGTAGCCTTTCTTTGAGAAGGGTAACCTATGAGATTTTCCAAACTGACAAGCACCACATTTATAGATCATGTGTTGCTTGGATACATTGGGTATCCCAAGCACCCATTGATCTCTACATATTCTCTTTAAAGTTCTCACCAATATGCCCTAATCTCTTATGCCAAATTTCAAGCTCTGATAATGTTTGATCTTTGTAACTATAAAGTGCAATATTCCTTGTATCTTCAAGTTGAAAAGTGAGTAATCTACCTGTCTTTTCTCCTTTGGCAATTCTCTTGAATCCATTTTGGGGATCTTCCACAAATGCTCCATATTCTTTGAATCTGACTTGCAAACCCTTTTCCACAATCTGTCCAACACTCATCAAGTTCTTGGTAATTGTGGGTACATATAGAGCCCTCCTCAACAGATTTTTATTTCCATCAAAGGTTTTAACATTTCCTACCTTGACCACTGAGTGCTTGCTATCATCATCTGTTTGTACCTGATGCTTACCCTTAGGTTCCTCAAGATCATAGAGAAGAGCTACATTGCCTGCCACATGGTTTGAGCATCCTGAGTCAATGTAGAAGAGATGGTCATCATTCATACCTTGCTTTGAAGTCATGTTCATAATCAGATGGGAATCCTCTTGTTCCTCTATATAATTGTTGTATTCTTTCCTTGACTTGCAGCCTCCTTGGTAGTTGTTATTGTAGTTGTTGTTGTTGTAGTTGTTATTACAGTAGCCTTGATTGTAACACTCATCTGTAGTGTGATTTGACAAACCACAAATATTACATGTTGAGGGGTTATAAGGTCTCCCCCTACCTTGCTTACCTCCTCTGCCCCTTCCTCTTGAGTTTCTACCTCTCCCTGCATAGTTGGCTTGAGAGGTTGTACCTTCATCTTCGATCTTCTTATTTTTCCCTTTCTCCTTAGACTTGCTTTTATTTGTGTATAGGGCAAAAGATTTATTACCTCTTGATGAATCTCCATTTTTGTTGAGCGTGGCTTCATGGGTAAAGAGTTTCCCCATGAGTGTGGTAAGATTTGGAATCTGCATGTCCATGTATAAGTCCATGGCAGTTGTGAAGCTCTCCCATTTGTCATTTGCCTTAATGCCATTGATTACTTGTCTCACAATCTGCTCCTCTTCAATCTCTTCTCTTATGCTTGCCAATTGATCAACTACATCCTTGACTTTGGCCACATATTCTGAGATGCCTTGCTTGGGTTGCTTCCTTTGAGTGATAAATTCAATCCACAATTGATTCTTCCTAGCCTTTGTGTTGGAAGAAAAATATGAAGACAATGTTTCCCAAGTCTCTTGGTATGTCTTACAGTTCCTAATGTGTGGAAGAAGAAAATCAAAGATTGAGTTAAGTACGTAAGACCTTGCTAATGCATCTTTGGCACACCATGATTGAGTCTTTCATGTTCTTCTCTTGTAGGTTGCCCTTTGCTTCTGAAAATGGGCATCTCTTCATCTCCTAAGATGTATCCATAGAGACTCCTTCCTTGCAAGTATGTCTTCATCCTCAATGACCATGCTTGATAATTTTTCATGTCCAATTTATCAATGAAAGAAGAAAAACCATCTCCCATTTTACCTTAGTTAAGCTCTTATACCACTATTAGGAAATATGGATGGACACTCTAGAAAATGAGTAGGTACTGCTAATCCTTGCTTTGTACCAGCCCTTTGTTGCTTCAGAGTTGTGTTGTATACCCTCTAAGCTTTCGAATGATGCTAAATAAGTGCCTATGTACTTTGGAAATGATGCAGGTAAGGTTTGATACAAAAGAGACTACTACTTCCACATTCAAAGATCAATGAAAACCTTCTATTTTAGTTCACACACCTATTGCTTGTCAAGCTCAGTGCTTCCGATACAGTAGGAATTGGAAAAATTCCTTTTGGAGATATTAAACTAGCTTAATAAGCTAATGATTCCAAGTGGAACCACTTAAAATGATAGACTATGCATAGAGCAATCAATTTAGCAAGTATAGCATTACCCCCGACTTTTTAGGACCTCTACAAAGATTGACTAGTGATCAGTTCAAAATGCTTTTCTCTCAATCTGCAAAATGTAATGTCTTTAAAATTTGTCAGCACGTAAAGGACTTAAAGCTGATTCTAATGAGTTATAGATCATTGAAAAAGGTGAAGGAATGACTCCAATATGAGCAATACAAAATGTCTGTTCTTAGTGACTATGACAGAGAGACCCTAGATGAAAGAATTGATCTATTGTATTATAAGACAATGGTGTACATGATCATTGGCATGATAATCAATGCTCAATGATGATGAGTAGTGTAGGCTATGAATTGAGCCTCACTCTCTTACAATGTGATCAAGAACTCGGGATTGAAGCGATCTCTCACCACGAGTTTTTTACACTCATCTTTTATAGATGTTCCATTTAAAATTTGAACTTGAATTCAACTTTGGCTCTCACTAAAAAGTGATCCCCTAATCTAGAAGATATTCTCTCCAAATGAAGTCGTAGCTTTTCTATCTAACAAAATCCACGAGTTTAGTGGTAGCTACAAATATTCCCCCAAGTCAAATAGACTTTTACAAATGGTGAAAGGTAAAATTCATAGCAATGGTTCTCATGGGACTTCAATCATTCCACATAGGATCTTCTCATGTCTTGCCAAGTGTGTAGGCTTGGTACTTGCACCAACATCTTTGCCACAGGTGAGAATGTCTCTTCATGATCGATACCTTGAGTTTGTGCAAATTCTTTAGCCACCTTTTAATTGAGCCATCAGAAACCCACAAAATAAGACCCTACACGTATAATGATACCTATGTTTCCATGATAAATTGTGTGTTTTTATTCACTTGAATAAAGTTAATGCAACCACAGTCCGATTGGCTTCCAGTCACTGAGAAACTTTTAGGACATGTGTCTAGCAAATAAGTTTACAAATAAGGCATATTCAAGAAAATTGGGACATTCATGATTTTGGGACAATTCTATGTTTCCCAACTCTATGCTTTTTGAATGATTCATGTCATTTAAATATCTTAAAAAGTGACTGGAAATTGGTATTCAAGCTTCTTTAAATTTAAAAGAGGTAGTTTCCTCTCTTGTTGATAACCAAATCTTCAAATCCTAGTTTGGTCCTAATATTGCAAATAAGAAGAGACTTGGGCTCAAGTCACTCCTAATTTACAACACTAAGGTTTGAACTCAAGGAGCTTCTTCCAAAGATGATAAAAATATTTATATCCTTCTACATATGACAATTTATAATTTTTTAAGGGGTCAATATTAGAGTTTCAAACTCATGTAGTCTCATCGTTCTACTCCTTAATATTAAAAAAAAGGTTGTAATATATGTAAGAGCCTCTTTCAACTCTCAAATTAGTTATAAAGCATATTAGTCACAATAAGATTGAAGTTCCATATAAGAAGCATAATATCATTAAGACTCAAGATCGAGCATATCAATGACATAGTTGGAAATTCAACATTCAGCATATTATAAATTGAAAAAGTAGTTCATCAATTGAACTTACAAAAAAAAAAAAGAAGATTGACATTATTATGAAAATGCGTTTTTTAGTTTCTTAAACATATTCAAAATTAGATTTAGAATATAATAAATGAAATCTATTAAAAGTAACAAGCTACTTACTTTAAAAATTATATTAAATATTGATATCAAACACACACACACATACACACACGCATATATATATATATATATATATATATATATATATATATATATATATATATATATATATATATATATATATATATATATATATATATATATATATATATATTTATTTATTTATTTTTATGTGTGTGTGTGCGCGCATGTGCAATGTGTGAATATGTGTGTATATCCATACCAATCATTTAATTAAATATCTTCAAACTATAAAGATATAACTATTTCGAGAGAACTCAAGTATTTAGAAATAATAAATATTGATATTATACGTAAAGAAATTTCAAACTTATATACATATATATATATATATATATATATATATATATATATATATATATGTGTGTGTGTGTGTGTATGTGTGTGTATACATATATATAATCATAACAATCATTTGAATCAATATTTCAAAATATAAAAACATAATGACTTCAAGAAAACTCAAAATCTATAAATAACATAGAATTTTATTAAATGATGAGAAAATATAATTGAATCTATAACTATCCATTTAAAACAAATTATCTCAAAACATATGGTGTTTAGATGTTAGTATATGATCAATGTCTACCCCTCATGATTGTATGCACATTTTGTAAGGCCCCCGTTATGAGGAGAAGCCAAGTGTGCATTACCCAGTTGATGGGAATCCCAACTTGCATGTTGGATGAAGGTCATATTGGACCATGTAAGGTATTGTAAGGAAAGGGAGTTACCAGGGTCCCCAATTGGGGGGTCCGGGGCAGTGGGGAGCAGCCCCGACAGGGGGTCCAAGGGGGCCAGCGGGCCCCCTAGCTAGGGGGTCCCAGGGGGCCAGCGGGCCCCCTGGTGGGGGTCCGGGGGTAGTGCCCCCGGCGTGACGATAAAGGGAATATTCCATGGAATATTCCCTGTCGGAGTCAGAAATCATTTATATTTGTTAGGTCGGTTCAACCGGTCTAAGTCGCGTATGTCAATTACGCGGGCGGTGGCCGCCCACGCTCTACCGCCCATGTATAGCCGTCCACGGAAGGCCACCCATGATCCTATATATACATGACTTCTGTACTACCTGAGACATCGAGTTGAGCCAACATACCTCTACCTTGTATCTCCCTATCTAGAGTTGTCTAGATCGCCATTTAAGCTCTACCTTGAGAGCGCACGGGTGGACAATGCCATCATCTTTGTACTTGCTGCTAGTAGAAAATTGTTGAGATTCTCCTATATCTGTTATCTTCTCTGCTATTGCTCTTGTGTTATATTGCGTAACTATTGTCTTACACTAGAATTACCTAAATAAATTTAATGTATGGTTGACTAACAATTTTATTGAGTTATCTGAAAATTGTATGGTGTTTAGAAACACCTCAATAAATTTAATACATGATAAGAATCCATCTGATTGAATGTAGTTAGTACTCTCACATTTTAGTCAACAACTTTGGTGCTAATGGAGAGCCATCTAGTTGACATTAATTCTTACATAAAAAGTTAGCGAAGCCAAAGAAAACTCAAGCTTGGGAGGATTTATCCTCTTCCAACATTCTATATATTACACACAAGAGAACTATCAATATCTGAGCAATTGAGATGAGATAAGGGTGTTGCCGAGAATCAAAACTTCACAATGAAGTATTACAATAATAACTTAAAAATGATTTTCAAATTATAACATAGTTATGCAAAATAGTATCATGCATACATCAAAACCAATAATGATCTAATATGATCAATGTCATATAAGATATTATAATTGAATTAAAAATTGTAATCATCTCCATTTGAGATGTAGATCAAATGTTCAAATACTTCATTTCTTTTTCGTTGGCTTTGTTTTACCTTCGATATCACTGATGTTGGAATTTAGGGCTTATTTGGTTTGCACCCACCTTTTGGTGTCCAAGCCCAAAGAATGGAAGAAATATTCTCCCAACATTGAGGATGGATAGTATTTTCTCTCCAATATTTTGCCCAAAAATCCCTATGTAGTTCTGCATCACTGATGTTTTTCCTTTTTGAAATAGGTATCCAATATCATCTCTAAACCTTAAGATATGTTTTCTAATTCTCTAGTTTGATTAGCTTTATTTTTTTCCATGTGAAGCCGCATAGGGTACACTACATCACATGGTTATTTGAGGAAGAAGTCCCCTTTTCTCACATCAAGGCATGCATCAAATTCTTTTGCTAGTTTGTTACATAATGGACCACAAAAGTGTACATGATTTTCATTCCTATCTTCATTATCAAATATATTATCATGTTGTAGAGTTGAAGCTCCAAATGCTTTGCACCCACCTTTTGGCCAAAAATCATGATAAAAAATATCCCCCCATATTATTTGAGATTTCAAGAAGTCCTTTAGAAATTGATCTCAAACTCTACTCAAATTTAGATTGGGATGGATCAAAAGATAATAGGAAAAGTACAGAATATTTGTCTTTTGCAAGTTCAAAGCTAATCTAATGGTCTTCAAAGAAGCAACCAATTGTTGCTCTATCATCTATTGAGGCTAAATACAAAGGATTGGCCAATGCAACACAGGAAGCAATGTGGTTGAAAGGTGTATACCCAGATTTGGGGTTACATACTCTGACTCCTCATATCTTTGGTGATATGCAGCTCTTCCACAGTGAGATGACATTGAACCTTAGTGTTCTTCATGACATCAGTGTTTCTTGGAACCACCGAGTCTTCATTTCTGACCTATATTGTGGGAGCTCTGATCTTGAGAGATTCAGATTCCCATGGGCCTGTGAATTGTGGCAAATCTTGTAAAGAATTGGATTCAAATCCTAAACTTTCTTTTTCTTGTTGCTCTACTTGGTCTCCATAAATAGATGGAATGTCTTGTGGGAATTGATCGTGACGGCCATCAATTTCAAGAATAGGAGGGGAAACATCCTTCTCCTTGGCCCATTTCTCTTCTTGTATTTCCCATAAGAACTTTTGAGAGTGTTGTTGAATTGAAAGAGGTTCTCCCTCATCTAGAGAGTCAGGAACATTGACTTGCTTTGGTAAAGAGCTTTCTCTTTCAATAGTTGGTTGAGCGTGTGGAGGTAAAAAAACTTGTGGTTTATTAACCAACTGCTCTAATCTATCTAGTATGCCCTGGAAGTGCAAACCCGGTGTAATCGCATTCGTCTGATTCAACGATTGATTGGCCTCAAACATAGCTTGAGCTAGTTCCACCATTTTTATGCACATTTTTGTCTGTTCAATCTCTAAATCTACTATAGGGTATCTCTTGTCTAGGTTTGCAGGTGTTGGCCCTTCTTGAAGTCGAGCCTGGTAAGCCTTGAACATCATGTCCAAGCCTTCTGGGGTTGGATCTACAAGAATAGACCCTGATTGCAGTCTATGTACAATGGTTGGTGGATGGGGATGAGGTTGGGGATGTGGTGGTGTGGATGGACTTTCAGCATGCGAGAGATTTTGAGAGGCAATATCTTCTATTTTGGTTTTTGCATCTTTCAAGCTTTCTTCTAGTTTGGATAACTTTTTGGTCCACTTACAATTGGTCTTCTCTCTAGTATACTTCCATGTTCTTGTTTTTCTCTTACTCGGCTCTCTTGACTCACTTGGCTCTGATTGCTCGCCTATTTTAGCTTTTTGTAAGGCTTTTGCCCTAGTAACTGCATGTATAGGAGCCACATTATCGCTACTAGAACATGAATCCCCTACTAGCCCTACCACATTAACTGGTGTAACCTTTGGTGCACTAGAGGGATGTCGGGGACAATCTCTCAAGAGCTGCTCTTTGCCACACTCAAGACAAACAACTTGGATTGTGACGTTCTCCCCTTGTGTCGGATCTAGTGGGTGTAGTGGTTGTTGTCCTAGTATAGGTTGAGGTTGGCTATATCCTCCATGTTCATATGGTCTAGTTGCTCCTTGTGGTCCTGGACATGGGTTATACCTAAGAACTTCTCTGCCTTGTTCTCTAAGAGGGTACCCGTATGGTCTACATTGGGGTGGTACAAATGGTCATGGTTGTCTACTCATTGGATAGTTTTCGGTGTCGTGGTTGATGTACTTTTGTTCACTATAAGAGTACATGTTAGGCTCCTGATTTGGTCGTCTATTGTAAGGGTAAGGTTGTGATAACCCTAATCCTTCTCTGGAGCAGACATGAGATGGATGATCTCTACCGTAGAGTGTGCAACTTTCTAACATAGGCACTCTCACGGAAGAGTTCTGGTAGTTCCTTGGTCCTTGCATCCCTAATTTCTTGGCCACCAACTTTGCCACTTCCTCCACATAGCTTGAATTAGAAGTCTCATCACTCCTTGTATCCTCTGATTTGGTAGGATCTTGTGTGATTTTGAGAGGTCCTCAGATAAGTTGTCCTCCAAATCTATGCACTCTTGAAGACACTCACTTAGGGTTTGCAGTCATTTTACGTATACTAAGATTCTCATAGTTCCATTTGTTAGACCTTCTAAAAATAGGGATATCATTTTCTGTTGATAAGGTCTCTCTTTCATAGGGCATCGGTTTACATATTGATTAAATCTTCGTGCGGCATTCTTTATTGTCTCATTAGGAGCTTGTTTGAAACTATGTAGTAAGGATGACGAATTGTGCTTGATCCCTCGCTTAGTGAACTCCCAAATAAATTCTTGGAAGAATTGTTCAATATTGCCAAGGGAATTTGGATCCAAGGATTGAAACCAAGCTAAGCTATTCCCGTGAGGGTTAGCCCAAAGGATTCATATTGCACGAAAAAGTCATCCACTTGCTCTGCTCGCAACACCTGCTTGAATACTGCAATGTGGTCATAGGGCTCTCTTGTGCCATCGTAACGATTTCGCATACATTTGTCCAATTGGATTGGTCGCACTCTTTTTCCTGGCTCTGTGGATCGAATTATGATGGGAACACCTTTGGGTGGTTCTACCCTAACTGTAGGTCTATTCATTTTTCCCATTCCCTGGCTAGTGTGGCCGTGGGGGTCAATTCTTGACATGGTGAATTGCTCATGTGGTCTATCGGGTATACTACCTTGGCTCATTTGTCCTAACATCACATTTTCTGTTCTTTGTTGGGTCTCAAATGGGTTTTGTGAGGTAGTTGCATGATCTCAAGCTAACTCTCCTCTTTCATTAATCTGATCAGGGTTTTCAGTTGCTACATCGATTTGGCCCATCTTGTCCATGTAAAATCCACCTTCATACTTCACAACTGGTCTTGGAACGATTTCAGATTCTGAAGTGTTTATCATTCTTGCTACCAACCTGTGTAGTCCATCAAGGTAGATGGGTATTCCTTGCAAGTTAGTGGATATGTACTGAAGAGACATCTGGTATTCCCCTTCCACTCTAGACATAAAACCTTCACTAGGTACTAAACTATGCATGTCTTCAGAAGCCAAGAGTCTCTCCCAGTTAAATGACATTTCTTACTCACTCGTCTATGAACTCAACACGTAGTGCTAACCATTGAGTTGTGAGTCCCCGATTTGGTTGTGTGGTTGACACTAGGTTCAAGTGATTTGGTACTTTATGCAAGAGAACAAGGATTACGACCACCACATGCTTCAGAGATGACTCTCCTCCCAACCAAATGCCTCTATATATAGCTCTCTCCAGGGGACTGCCTTCTTGGGCACGTGGATAATAACCATCCAAGTGTCAGCCATGTAACTACATGTGCGCCAAGTGTCCCAGTTAGCCAGAGTTAACTCTAGTGGATGCTTCTAGAAGGTTCTAGAGCTCTTTGGGCAAAACACTCTCCCCATGTATGCCATGGGGGTTGAACCCAAGACCTCTTCCTTCACACCCTTGAGTCTTAACCACTAGGCTAAGTGGATTACTTGTTCACAAGAGCACAAGACCTCCTAGTAAGTCTAAACTCAAGATCTTTGGTCATACACACGGATGACCAAACGCTGTCCGATTTCAGATCTGTCTGAACCGGCGAGGCCCTTGGATTGTAAACTTACTTCATTACATTCTTCCCCCCTTGGAAAATACTTTTGTCCTCGAAACTAGAGCTATATACATACTGTAGGCAACCCCCAAGCCTCATGTTCTAAAACTGGAAGAACATGGTCATGTTCCAAAACTCGAAGAACATGTCTCATCTTTGTGGTGGCATCCTTGCACAAATGATTCAAAACACTATCTGGTTTTGCACTTTGATGAACAAGACAAAGTACAAAGTAGTGAAGAATAATGAGGGTGGATCTAAATACATCCTTGGCTAATTCACAGTTTCTGGATGTGCGATCTAGGCACAAACATGTGAACTAGGTGGACTCAAATTACTAGTCCATTTCTAGGCATAAGTGATGCATGAACTTAGTAATGAAGGTAGGATTCTTATCCCTTACAAGACTTTGAGAATTCTTGATTCATCTGAATTTATTTTGGAGAACTTGAAGTTTGGTTGTCCCAAACATCTAACTTAGATGTTTGTATAATGGTTTACTTTGATCCAACAGTTACTTGATTTTTTCACCCGACTAGAGGACTACTTTGTCCTAATGAGTTTAAAAATCCTTTGTAAATTGTAGGAGAAAGTTTACCATTTCAGTGGAGTCAACCATACCAACTTGACCAATACAATTTCAAAATGAAAATTGTTCAACTTAGGATATTTTCTCAAAGCCTTGAGCAAAAAGTTCTTTGGGAATTGTCAATCTATTGAGCGATTCTTAACTTGTCTATTCTAGAGTCTATTGGACTCTAATAAGAAATCTTTTATGCTATAACTTGAAGCAGAACTTAAATAAATAAGTTAATCTTGAACTTTTCATAAAGTTCAATCTTTCAAAGTTTGAAAAGGTGCTTGAACAGAACATCTTTCTAGGATGTTTAATTTAGTTACTTGGGTCTATTCGACAAACCCTGGTCTTTTTCGAAAGGAATCAAATACCATATCTGAGTCAATTCTAAAAGATTTGGAAAGCAGAAAGAAATAACTAAAACTCTGTTCAACCAATTCATTCTTCAAAGACATGTAAACTTGCTATGAGTCAAGTACTTGATGACTCATGACTTTAACTTCTAAACGATCTATTTCAACAGAGATTTCAAGCATTTTCTTTATCTTTAAGAGAAATAATCGGGATTCTCAAAAAGATTCAAAGCAACTTGAAAACATCATCCAACCACAAAAGTATGCAAACAAGCATCCATGCAAAAACAACCTGCTTGCTATTCTGGCAAAAGTTAACTATTCAAGTGCATGAACTGGAGAATTAACTACCTTTCCCAAGCAAGTGCAAACTTGATGTGCATAAAATATTCTTTTATGCACAAATAATCTTTTCATTTTTGTGCATGAATGGAAATAGAAATTTCAATTGCATGCCTAAAAATCAAAAGTACTTTATATACTTTTGTGTCATTTCAATACCATTTAGTTCTCTAATTAGCTTTCATGTTGAGATAATCATAATTGGACTATGCTTTTCGTCCTAATTGATGCATCCTAAATGTAAGCATTCGAGCAAACAAATATCAAAATGAAAACATAATTTGGAAAATACTTAGCTCCACATAGAGCTACGCCCTTTCCTTGATCCTTTGGAAGAGTGATTCATCCTCTTGATCCTCGTCCAAACCCTGTCGGCAACATTCTTGAGCTCTTGGAATAGAGAAACGCTCCAGAATGATATGAAACTGGTTCGATTCCCACCCTTAGCGTCCATGGAATGAGCGTGGATTGAATAGCATAGACCATCCTTCAGGATGGCATCGTCGGTTCAATTCTCGGTTGTCACCGCATGAGATTAGCTTGTCTTCATTTTCCTTTTTGTTCTTCAAAGATATAGACCGTAGGCATCAGACAAATAAAAAAATGACGAAGTCTGCTATCACAAAGCCACCTTGCTTTCCTAGTTACAGAGTTTGCTTCTTTGTTTTCAGGATATTTTTTGAAGGATTAGCGATGATGCAGTGCAACCTGCCTTTGACAAGAAGCTCTTGTATCCTATGGATAGAGGGCTTGGGAACCATACCCAAGCAGAATGTCCTTACCCAACTCCATCTCCAACTACGGGAATGGTTCCCCAAGAGAAGCCGCGAGCACATCTTTGTTACCTTTAATTTGTCTCTTCTCGCAGGTGATCTGCAAGTTCTGCAGCGCAGTCAATTTAGCATAAAGTAAACTCGATGCAGATGTTGGAAGTTTGATCCTACGATGCTGCACATTTGCGAAAAAACCATGCGGAATCCTTTTCTGTTGGCTACACTTTTTTGTTGCTGCAGACATTCACGATTAAAACAAGGACTAATGAAATGTCTTCTACGCCATACATAAGGCAGACCCGATATCGAATCTAATGTCTTGCATGAGATGCAATATGGAATATGATAAAATCTAATGAAATGTCTTCTACGCCATACATAAGGCAGACCCGATATCGAATCTAATGTCTTGCATGAGATGCAATATGGAATATGATAAAATCTTTCGCTTCTAGAAGCAAATTGTTAGTCATGAATTCAAAAAGTAGTCGTTCTCTTTTGCTATGCCACAAACAAAACCTCTCCTCACGGGTTTTAATCCCGTAGAGCTCCATTCAACTCTTTAGCAGAAAATAATAGAATCAGAACACTAAAATTCTGCAGAGAACGCTGTCATCAAAAGTTAATTACTGTAGCAGCTGAAGCACTTTAAATGATTTTGATGGATTCTGTGATCGACGCCCGTGACTGCCAGCTGCAAAAAGATTGCATAGGTTCTTTGCTCCACCTCAATTCTTCTTTTTGGAGCACCGAGCAAACAAGGTCTATTGCACTCGCGAGTAGAAGTGATATATGCTAGATCAGTGATGCGCGGCTTCGAACCCCAAAGACCAGCTTGATAGGCTGTAGAACAGCGTCGGATGCAATTGTATAATTAAATCCAAACTGAAATTACAAGTACCAACGCAGGTCAGCTAATAGATAGCGCAGAAATATGCTTGGCTGACATCGTGAGTTCGAGGCCATAATGGCCAAAACGTAACTAAGTCGGCAGCATTTGCCTTCCACAAAGCACGCCTTGTTCCCTTGGCTAAAGAACTACTCTTTCATGATGAAGTGATGGGTTCAATACCCACCCACGTATCTTCATTTTTCTGTCTTCAATATGCTACACACGAACCAATAAGCAAAAGATCTGCGTATTGAGATAGAGAGAAGGCAGAAGTTTGATTAGCAAGATTTAAAGAGAACTTTTGAAGACGTTGATGATGTCCCCCAAGGTCTCCATGAGGACTTAGCTCTGATACCAATGCAAGAGAACAAGGATTACGACCACCACATGCTTGAGAGATGACTCTCCTCCCAACCAAATGCCTCTATATATAGCTCTCTCCAGGGGACTGCCTTCTTGGGCAGGTGGATAGTAACCATCCAAGTGTCAACCATGTAACTACATGTGTGCCAAGTGTCCCAGTTAGCTAGAGTTAACTCCAGCAGATGCTTTTAGAAGGTTCTAGAGCTCTTTGGGCAAAACACTCTCCCCATGTATCCCATGGGGGTTGAACCCAAGACCTCTTCCTTCACACCCTTGATTCTTAACCACTAGGCTAAGTGGATTACTTGTTCACAAGAGCACAAGACCTCCTAGTAAGTCTAAACTCGAGATCTTTGGTCATACACACGGATGACCAAACAGTGTCCGATTTCAGATCTATCTGAACCGGCCAGACTCTTGGATTGTAGACTTACTTTATTACAATTTATCTATCCCTTCCTAAGTATCAACTTGAGCTTAGGTTCATAAGCCTTGTCTACAAGTCCAAAAGTGTCCTTTGAATTGCTCAAAATCTTGTGGAACCCCTTGCTTCCTAGTCCAACCTGAGGGTCAACTTCAAAATACCATATCTAATCATCCTCGTACTAATTTTACTGTAACGAGTGGAAGTTTTGGTAGTACTCCTGCCAGCTTTCCAACGAACCAAAGATCACTCCGAACGGATTTCGTATGAGAAAGTTATGCCAGTTCAGGGTTCTGGGGGTTAAAACAGGGAAACAGATTCTCTGAGGGAGTGCCTTAGGATAGGCAATACGATACCAGATTCTCCACTATACGCGATACCACTATGGATGATACCACTTTTAGACGATACGATACCCTCGGAAAATCAAGATCATGATATCAAATTTCCATGATACGATATTGTTATCCACATGATACGATACTGGACATGGTCACAACACGATACCAAAATGTTCGACGATACGATACTTGACCTGTCGACGATATGATACCAGCAATCCCATGATACGATACTAGGGTAAGGGACGATACGATACCAGTCTATAGACGATAGGATACCTATCCAATCACGATACGATACTAGTGCTTCGCGATACGATACCACAAGGTGCACGATACAATACCAAAAATTTACACGATACGATACTGGAACTCTCACGATACGATACTGGTTCTATGGGCGATACGATACCAAAGGGTCAGACGATACGATACCACTTTTTTGCATGATATGATACTAGATTGGGCACGATACCATACTCAGTCGACGATACGATACCAAACTAGCACGCGATACGATACCGCACGATCAACAATATGATACCAAGACCGAGACGATACGATACCATGAGGACCGCGATACGATACCAAGGTGATAGGCAATACGATACTAGGTAGACCACGATACCATACCACCGGGGTGACTACGATCGCGATACCAGCACTTGACGATACGATACCAGAATGGTATCGTGATACCTCAAGTGGGCGTGCACGATACGATACCTCGACAAGTATCGCGATACTCAGGAATTCCGGTATCACGATACCAAAACTCAACCGGACACGATACTTGGAGATTTTCAAGCCCAAATTCAAAACTTTTTGCAAATGTGTGTACCTTAGGTTCTCCTTGTCACTCCTATGTGCCTGTAGATGCAAAATCTATCTCCAAAACTGGCGATGCCACCCGCGCGATACCAAACGCAGTCCTTGTCACTCTGCGATATTACTGCTCAGATTTTGGTGTTTTTGAGAGTTTTCTGAGAGTGTTTCTTCAGCATTTTAGCTCTCAATAACCTCTATGCGTCTTGCTCGCAGCCAAAAGAGAAAAACGAGGTGAATGTACAGTGGAAAATGAAAAAAAAACAGAGAATATGAAGATGGGAGAAGAGTCTTACCGTCACACGCTCGTCCTCCAAGCTCTCTCCCCGGCAACGGCGCCGAATTCGGTATCATTCTAGCACAATGGCAAGTACCAACGTGAGGAGCTTCACCTCATAAATGTCAATCTGCGGAGACGTGAGGACTGGTATGAAGGCCAAGAGCAAGTGAAGTGCACAAGTGCGTGAGTGAAAGCACACAAGCATGCACACACATACACACACATGCACACAAGGTAAGAGCAAAGAGTGGAACAATGGAAGATCTTCGATAACAAAAGAACTCTATTATAGAAGCTGAAATCTAAAGCTAACCCCAAAAATGAGCTCTCCAGCCCGTTTTATAGTTTTTTGACTAGTTTTGACCCTGTCCAGACCTAGTGTCTGGCCTAGTTAAAAATTAGGTTCCAAGGTTTATTTGGGGGCTCAAACGGAGTCTAAAAATTATAAAAATTGGTAGGATGCTACTTCTAATACTCCTCAAGCTCAAGGACTCCTTGGCTTGAAACAAAATGGAGTTGTAAAAATAGAAAATGGTATTTATAGTGCTTTTTAGTGACAAAAGTCACTATATTTATAGGGATTTCTTCTGAAAAATTTGACATGTGCTTCTTGGAGCTCCCTACATGCTCCTTCTTCTTGTGTGTCCACTTCATTGATGAGCTTTGCTGCTTGTGTGTGACCTTGACTGTCAACAACTATCCACCTATAAAGAGAGGAAGCAATGTATCATACATGTCTTTGAAGCTAATAGATGTCTCCTTAGTACATGAACATAATGGTTGAATAACATCTTCCACAAAAACAACATCACGACTAACCAAAATGTGTTTAGTCTATGGATGATATTGATGATAGCCTTTACTTTCAGAACTGTACCCAACAAAATACATTTTGCTTCTTTATCATCCAACTCTTTGTGTTGTTGTTCAAGCACTAATGCATATGCCAAACAATCGAAAACACACAGATGAGCAACAGGTGGCTTGTGACCATGCCAAGCCTCATATGGAGTGATAGAATACAACATTTTAGTGGGACACCTGTTAAGTATATATGTTGCACACATAACAGCCTCAAGCTAGGAACTATGTGGTAAAGCCTGACTCTTGACCATACACCTTTTCCATGAGTGACCTGTTCTTCTGTTCAACAACTCCATTCTATTGAGATGTATATAGCACTACACACTAATGTTTTGTCCCATGTTCAACCAGAAATGCATTAAAGTCAAAAGACATATATTAGAATGGAGGGTGCCCATTTTACACAAGGGATGACAAAGACTAAGAGGGGAAGAGTGTTGTACAGAACCGAAGACAAGGAAGCAAAAGAAAGAAGTAAAGAAAAGTAGGCCCTAAAATCTTCAATAAATGGCCCATTTTCTTTTTCCAAAATCCACTGTAAAACCTTGAAAAACCATGTAAATGCTCTAGATGATTCCTCTAGATGCATGATCCTTGAAGAATATAACATTAGTCTTATACAATAGTAGGAAATTAGTGATTTATAGAGAAAGTGCCTATCACTTGTATGAAAGGACCATTTTTAGGGCACATGTATATAAGTCACTTGGGGACTCTTTGTAAAGAACTTTTTGCCATTGCAAAGAGCTAACAAGTGGAATTTCGAATTCGCTTCATGTTGACTATGTATCGTTTTCTACATGAGCTTGTATGTGTGTGTGGTGCATGAAATGTGTGCCTAGAGGTGTTGTCTACCCCTTATCCTACTCGTTTTGCCATTATAGTGTGTGCGCGGAACTTGCGAAGTTGTGGGGCAAGAACATTTTTCCTGCCACTCTGTATTTTGCTCATAACTTCCAGCATGCCTTTCAGATTAAACTGAAGGTATGACGATTAGATGCATCTTATTAAGAGCTTCAAAATGAACTTTCTATTGACTATATTTGGGTATCAGAGCTAAGAGATATGGCTTGATTTATGCTTGTTGTTGTAACAAGTATTTTGATATACATTTTTAGTGAGAGAGGTGACATGAGAGGTAGTTATCCATAATTTGTGTGCATTGTTTGTTCATTCACTTCATTAGCCATCATGAGAGCACGTCTTCATACACTTGGTTTAGTCTAAGTCCATGCATTGATAATTTAATGAGTGTATCAATCTACTGCTATATGTACTTGTTGATGATTGAGGAATAGTCTCCTTCATCACAAGTCCTTGGTACACACAACACATGATCAACAAATGAAATGCATGTCAGATTGGGAAGGCACAGAGAAAACCATTCAATCACAAAGACTATATCCACAATAGCTTATTGGACTTAGTACATACAAATATATGGGAACCAAGACAAGAACCTTCATTGGAAGGATCAAGGTACTATGTCTCATTTATTGATGACAATAGTAGATGGACCATTTTGTACTTTATCGAGTAAGCATTAAGTACTTGATTGCTTCAAAAAGTATCTAGCTCATGTGGAGAATCATACAAGTATAACATTGAAGAAACGCAGATATGATGGAGATGGATAATACTTCTCTAAGGAATTTGATTAGTTCTGGCAAGATAAAGGCATTAAGAGGTAACTAACTAATAGGTACTCTCCTCAAGTGAACGGAATTTTATAGAGGAGAAACAAGACTTTGGTTGGATCAACCAGAACAATGCCTGAAGAGAAGAAGTTGCCACATTATTTGTAGGCAGAAGCTATTTCAACTACTGTGTACCTTGTCTGCAAACTTCCATCCAAATCACTTCAAGGTATGACTCCTTATGAAGCAGGGGATGGATAAAAACCAAGTCCATGACATTGCAAGGTGTTTGGTTGTTTAGCTTATGTTCATGTACCTTCACAAATCAAAGGAAATCTTGATGAAAGGGCAACAAAGGTAGCATTAGTTGGATATGATTCAACTCAGATGGATTACAGGTTTTATAATCCTTCTACCAAGAAATTCACTACAAGTAGGTATTTTTTGTTTGTAAAACACAAGTTTTGGTATGATAGAGACAAATAGAAGGTAATTCTACCATATGATCTTGATTATGATTTCCATCAATTAGGTAACAAGCATAATACAAAGTTCTAGGATCCAAGAACTGAATCTAATGGTGATCAAGATGAGACGGAAAGAGAATACAAGCTATGGAAGTCAAGAGACCAAGCCAAAATGCAAGAGTGTGGAGAATGATCCAAACAAACACCTAGAAGTTCAACAAGGAGGAACATGCAACGAGAAAGATATGGATATGATTCAACAATTGTTACAAAGCATTCAATTTACTTGGCCAAAAAATCAATTTCATAAGAAGCTTCAACCTGTGAAGATGCAAAAGAAAACCCTAATTGGGAGAAAGCTATGAAAGAAGAGATAGATGCTTTTAAGAAGTTGGAAACTTGGGAGTTGGTTCCAATGTCATCCAACCAAAAGCTAATTTATTGTAGATGGGTATATAAACCAAAAAGGAACTCAGATCGATCAATTTGTAGGTACAAGGCTAGATTATTTACCAAAGGATGTGTAGAAACACATAGTATATAATATGAGGAAATAATCTCACTAGCTGCCAAGATGTCTACAATCAGGACATTGCTAAATGTAGCCACTACAAGAAATTGGAGAATCCTTCAACTTCATGTGAAGAATGTTTTTCTAAATGGTTGGACTAGTGAAGACGTATACATGTCTCAACCTCAAGGTTTTAAAAACTCTAATTACACATCTTATGTTTGATAACTTAAGAAAGAGTTGTATGGATTGAAACAAGCTCCTAGAGCTTGGAATTACATATTGGTTACATACCTTCAAGGTCAAGGTTTCAGACCAGGCAATTCAGATCCTTCTTTTTTCATCAAAATTGATCACAACGAGGTTATCTATTTGTGTGTATATGTAGATTGACATAATTGTGGTAGTTGATGACTTGAATGACATAAAAAGAATCAAAAGACATATGCAAGAGGGGTTCAAAATCAGTGACTTAAGTGAGCACACATATTTCCTAGGTATACAAGTCATATATGCAGATGAAGGGATTAATCTAACTCAGAGAAGATACTTCAAGAACTATTTCTAAAATTTAGAATGGATAATTCCAAGCTTGCAGGTACACATTTGGAATTGAATCATAAATTAAGTGTTTATGAAGGTGAGCAGATAGAATATATTAAAGATTATGAAAGCTTAGATTGTAGCTTAATATATGCTACTCATACAAGAGGAGATATTGTCTATAGTGTGGGCCTGCTAATCTAGTTCATGCACTCACCAAAAAGACCACATATTGATGCTACAAATAATGTACTCAAGTATCTCAAAGGAACACTTCATGAAGATATCTTCTATCCTTACTCTTTAGATTTGAATATCAAGATATATTCAGATGCAAATTGGCAAGAGCTAAGGATCATAGAAGAAGTGTCTCTAGATACTTAGCATTTGCAAGCTCAAATCTAGTTTCTTGGAGTTTCAAGAAGCAACCAATAACTGCTTTATCTTCAGCTGAAGTAGATTATAGAGGTCTAACTATTGAAACTCAAGTAGCAATATGGCTAAAAGAGTTGTTGCATTCTGATATGGGACTTGTCAGTTCCAAGACTCACATACTTGGCGATATGTAAGCTCCATGCATCTAGAAGCAAATATAATTTTCCATGCAAGGACAAAACATATAAAAGTTAATAAACACTTTGTGAGAGAGAAGCTTATGGAAAAAGGTTATTGACTTATCATTTGTTCCTACTGAGAAACAAATAGCAGATATGATCACAAAGGAACTTGATGGGATAAAGATATTCAGTTTCAAATCAATGGCAAGTATACAAACTATCAAAGACTGAAGCCTCAATCATAATCTAGCTTAAGTGGGATCTATTAGATCACCAAGCTCTCAACATGCTTGAGGTGACCTTACCCTATTTCAAAAGCATCATATGGATGATGCCATAGATACATCTCTTGTGGAGAACTTATGTGCACTCATTTATTGTATTGATTCTTTGATCACTTATGATCACTTTCCCTTGTAAAATCCAAAGTATTTACTCTTGTAAAAGTTCAAAGTAGAACCTCAGCATCCACGAGTTTTTTGGTTGGTAGTATTACCAAACACAAATAATCTTGAAAGCTGATTAGAATCTTTCCTAAATTATAGGAAAGTAACATTCATCTCTATAACAAATATCTTGTGGAGATTTGAATTCAAATTCACGAAGAGTGAGTCGTGAAAAGCTACCAACGAGTCTATATAATAGCTCAAAAAATTTTGCATTATGTTGGATGATAGTTGAAGCTATATATATATATATATATATATATATATATATATATATATATATATATATATATATATATATATATACACACACACACACATATATATATACATACGTACATACACACACACACACACACACACATTTATATATATATATATATATATATATATATATATATATATATATATATATATATATATATATATATATATATATATATATATATATACTTCACTAATAATCTTTATTCTTCTTCCTTTTTCTCTATACTATCATCTTCCTCACTTTAGGCATCTTGTAGAGTTTTTTTCTCTCTCTAGAGAGCTCTAATTTGAGTGATTGAGGACTCATTAGAAAGGTATTATGTGTTGACAAAAATATCAAATTTTCTACGTAGTGTAGCCATTTAAATTGTCCTTCTATATCCCTCCAAACATAAAGATCCGAGTTCGAACCCTTTCAGCGTAGCGAGAAAGCATATTTTTGTCAAAACTGATTGTTGATCATGCTTTTAGAGCTTAAGTTCGCATCAGCATCATGTTGGAGTTTTGTATTACGATTGATGATTACTTTTAGATTCAGCAATCGTAGTTGTAAGCTTTATTATGAAAAGCACTCATGGGCTCTAAACTATATAAGTATAGCCAAGCACATAGTTTAATCATCACTCAAGCTTCTAGAAGCTCTATCTCTTGGATATTGTTGGTGATCAAGATGTTGAAGAAGAAATTTGGAGGTCCTCTGCTTGGAGGAGGTGTTCTCATACCCTTGGAGGAGGTGTGATCTACATCAGGATATCTTGGAGGACTTTGTGTCCACCAACATACCATGAGTAGCAATTCTACATTTGTTCCCACTTGTTCATTCACTCGTTTCTCATTTGCATAATTAAAATTCAGGTTTGCTATAAGATAGTTCTAAATTGTTCATATTCTCCATATTCACACACACACACACAGAGTCATCATACCTCTTAGGCACACAATCTCTTTTATCTAGCTCCTATTTCTGCCTAGATTTAGATATTGTAAGTTTGTATCATATTCACACATTGTAATTTGACATTGGAATATAAGATAGTATAGGTGAGCATCCTTGCTTACCATACACTTTGAAAGATCTTGTCTATTCTCTCTCTATTTCTCACTCATCTTCTTTTTTAGTATTAAGGAATGTATGCTAAGGTTTATGTGTTGGAAGATTCTGTAAACTTGTGATTATCGTTATTGAGGACCACTCCACTTCAAACAATTGGTATCAAACTATAGCTCACATACACCCTTGATAAGATGAGTCACTATAGACTTGACAATGAAGACAAGCTTGAAGGAAAGTCTAATTATCCAATGTGGAGTTTGATGATGATGAATATGTTAGTATGAGACTTGTGGAGTATTGTCAATGGCACTTATCCAAGGCCAAGACAAGTCCGAGAAGATGTTACTTCATCTTCTAGAAGATCTACTATTCCTATTTCTACTCAAGAGGAGGTTAGTGAAGAAAAAGGAACTACTTCATCATTAGGAGTCCATGCTTTAGCACTTTCATATATTTCTTTGGGAGTCAAGAGGCATATTGTACCCAAAATTAGGTCATGCACAACCTCTCATCAGGCTTGCTTGGAGTTAGAGAATTTTTATCAGAGCAGAAACCCTGCTAAGAAAGCTCATCTAAGGAGACAACTAGCAAACACAAGGATGAAAGTTGGTGAATTAGTTGAGTTATATATTTTGAATCTCAAAAATTTACGAGAGTAGTTACTCAATGTTGGAGTAAATATTCTGGAAGGAGAGATGGTAAATACACTTCTAAACTTACAATCATCTACATATTGTGCCTTTTTTACTTCTTTAACTCTCTCTACAAGAGATTGAGAACTTTTTTTTGAAGAGCTACAATTCTTGCTACTTCGAGATGAAGATCAACAAAAGGGTATGGGATAGAATGATGAAGCCATGTTATCATCATTGAAGGGAAAGGAGAAGAAGAGTCAGCAATCCAAGAGGGAAAGTAAGTCTTCTAATCCTAAGTCTTCTAGGCCTAACCTTAATGCTTCCTCTACATCCAAAGAAAAGTCTTCGACTAAATTTGATTCAAAGAAACGAGTATGCCATTACCATAAGAAACCAGGTCATTTCATAGTAGAATGCAAAACAAGGATCTTTAATGAGAACAAGAAAGCATCAAGTAGTAGTGCTCAAGATTATCCAAAACCCAAATCTTCAAGGTAGATTTTTATGCATGTGTTACTATTGAAGAGACAACGTTTGATGAGGTAGCATTAAATGCAATCTCACATAATCCGTGGATTTTTTATTCTAGAGCTACTAAGCACATGATAGGTTGTAGAAAGGTATTTTATTTCCTTTCTAAATCTTCAGGTAGAAGAGTGACCATTGTAGATGGTCATGATTTTGATGTTGTAGGTGTTGGAGAAGTAAACCTTAAGTTAAGAGTAGGTGGAAATTTCACAATTTTTAATGTTCTTTATAATCCAAACATGAAGAAAATTTTTTTCTCTATCTCTACTTTCTTGGTAGATGGTTATAAAGTGTTTTTGAAGATAGATTCATGTATGATCCTCTCACCTGATGAGGAGCATTCTCTACTTGAACGTGAAAATAGAAGTGGCATGTTTGTATTATCCGAAATTAGTCATGCCAATGTTGCTAGGTCTACTACACCTATGGAGAACATGAAGTGATGGCACACTAGATTCGGTCATATCAGTTACATAGCTCTCAAGCATATCCGAGATCAAGGTATGGTGGAGAGTTTGCCTACTTTTTCTTTGCTAGGTGATGTAGTCATGCAAAGGATTTGTTGATGGAAAGCTTCACAAAACTATCTTTCAAGAAGCATGGATACATCACCGCCACAATGAAGTTGCAGATCATACATTCAAATGTGAATGGTTTGATGAGAACAAATTCCATTCAAGGTTTTAGGTACTTTGTCATGTTCATTTATGATTTCTCAAGATATTGTGGATTTACGGTCTTGAAGTCAAGTTAGAGGCTTTTCCTACTTTTAAGAAATTCTTGGCTGTGGTTGAAAATGAAAATCTATCAAAGATCTAGATTTTGAGGTGATAGAGGAGAAAAATACATTTCTAAAGACCTTAAGTCTTTTCTTGAAGACAAAGGTATTTCTCATCAACTCACTATTACTTAGACACTAGAATAGAATGGTGTTGCATAGAGAAAGAATAGGATACTTGTTGAGATGATGCATAGTATGATGTCATCCGAGAAGCTTTCTCCCAAGTCTTGGTTGGATGCAATACATACAGCTAATCACATCTTGAATAGGTCTTCCACAAAAGCTTGTTGGCTCCAAGGATGATAGGAGGAGCACTTCTGGCTACTTATCTTTTGGAGGCTCAAAGCTAATATCATGATCATCAAAGAAGCAACCAACTATGGCATTGTCATCTACAGAGGAAAAATATAGAAGTTTATCAAATGCAACACAAGTGGCTATGTGGCTCAAACTACTCTATACAAAGTTCGGGTTACATTCTTATACTCCAATGATTTTTGGAGATAACACTAGTTCACTTCATTTGGCTACTAATCATGTATATCATGCAAGGACTAAGCACATTGAAGTGCACTATCATTATGTAAGAGAGAAATTACTTAGCAAAGACATCCAATCATCCTATGTATCAACTCATTTGCAATGTGAAAATATGCTCACAAAGTCTTTGGATTGAGCTAAGATGAATAGGTTCAAGATGATGATTGGATTCCTGGAAATGAAAGATTGAAGATCAAGCATGTTAGGCTTGAGGGGGAGTTGTTTGTGCAAAAGAGTCCAAGCCTACGTACTTGAACAATTAGCATGTATCACTTACAGTCACATATGACTATCCCCTTGTAAAAGTCTCTTTACCTTTTACCTTTGTAAAAGTACCTACGTTTATTGCACTACTCTCATGTGGAGTTAGGAGGAATCAAATCTCGAGTTACTTGGTAGTTGATTGATGATAGAATAAATTGATAGTTTAAGACTCACTTTAAGTTGAGAATTTGAATTTGAATTCAAAGCCTAGCTCCAACTTCAACTATAAAAGAGGATAAAAAAGGTTCACATGGCAGAGCCCAACTATGAGATCATTTGAGAGGGATTCTTTGTAATTAGTGAGCTTTATCCATAGCTCCTTCACCACCCTTACATTGTACAATTGAACGTTACTAATCTCATCATATTTCTATGTGATTTAATACATGTATATTGATTACTTCTCTACTTCACTTCTCTACTATGATCATCTCAAAGCAGTGAACTTCGCATAGCTTTTTCTCAGTGCATGGTTGATCATTTAATGTGATTTAAAGTACTATAGATTCATTATATTGTCTACTTCATAACTACAAAGTTTCATTGTTATTTCGTTTTCCAATCGTGAGATATCTTCATATCTTTGCTCTTTGGTCTGCACACTGAAGCACCCCAAAAATGTCGGGCAAGTCATCTTCCTTGCTAAGCATCATTCTCAATTTATAGTCCATCTTTTTTATTGAAATAACTTAATTTTGGTTGCTAGCTAAGTTACTTAGATACCACCAAAAGGAATTTGGATAGTTTTTAGCAAGCTGAGAGCACTGATCATTTTACTGAACATATGCAAAGACCAAAATAGCAAGTCTATGATCTTGGTTCAACTTCTTTTTTAATAAAGGAAGTTCGTCCATAGCATCAACTTTCTACTTATCTGATTTGGTCCATTGATTAGAGGATCATGTTCCAAAGCACATAGGTGATTAATTGTGATCATAAGGAAGCTCAAGGGGCCTACTACACTCTTCACAACTTGTTCTTGACTGGTGTGAAGCAGGATTTTGCAGTACCACTTCATCTCTAGAATCTATCCACCATCTCCTCCAACATATGCCATTGGATCCCTGTCACTCAAGCACAATGGCATGTACCAAAATTGTTGGTGCAAGGCAATCAACAATTGAAGTTTTGATGAAGAATTAAAGTCAAGGACTGAAGAAAAGATCAAGTTATGAAGCATGAAGCAAGTTCATATTCAGAAGATGAAGATGTGTACACATATGTACATTAATTTAGAGATAGCTCATATATATCTTTTGTATAGTCATAAGCTTGTACATATATGGCTATAAATATAAGTAAAAAGTCAGGGCAAATATGATAGAGCATGTGAGTAGAGGAATAAGATGTTGTATAAGTCATTAGACACTTTAGAAGTGAGTAGGATCTCTCTCATCACTCAGATGTAAAGTTTTCCAGAAATGAAGAAAAGTTGCGCCCGATATTTCTGAGAGTTCTCCTTTTGTGTTCAATCTTTTGTGAAATGCTTTTGTAAAAGTCTAAGTCTATAGTTGATTGACCTCTGTACAAATTTTCAGCTTCTAATTGTGATCAGGTTGAGAGAATTATATACAGGAACATTCATATGTAAGAAAATGTCAAGTGTCTTCTGAAACAGGCGCAATTTCGATGGTCAAAGAAATGGTTAGTTGTCAGTGCACAGAGTAATGTTTTGTACAAATGAGGAGTCAAATATAAGTTGGAAGGTAAGCCATCTATGGCTAAAATTCAAGCTTTAGAAGTTACAGGTGTCTGAATCGATTACTCAAAAGAACAGTTTTAGACATAGGTGACTTGTTAAGTTCATTTCTCAAGATTTACTGAGTCTTTTGGAATGATTTAACTTGGAGGAGGTGTGCAAACTATAGGTGAAACTTTTAGCAAAGTTTTATAAAAAATTTTACACATTTGATAAGCCAATGAGAGAGTTATGTGCAGCAGGCTTTCTGTGTAGTCATCTTCTTCACAGTTTGTTCAAAATTCTCGTAATTGATCATTGATCCTCCAAATTGGTAAAGGTTTTTAGTTACTCTTGATATAGAGGTGCTCTAACTTCAAGAGTAGCTTGTTCTTTTGGAGATTAAGACTCTCCATCAAACATGAGGAGCTTCACCTCATAATTGTCAATCCACAGAGACGTGAGGACCAGTATGAAGACCAAGAGCAAGTGAAGTGCACAAGTGTGTGAGTGAAATCACACAAACATGCACACACATACACACACACACGCACACAAGGTAAGAGCAAAGAGTGGAACAATGGAAGAACTTCAATTACAAAAGAACTCTCTTACAAAGCTGAAATCTACAACAAGCTAGCCTCTAAACTGAGCTCTCTAGCCCTTTTTATAGTTTTTTGAGTGGTTTTGGCCCTGTCTAGACCTAGTGTTTGGCCTAGTTAAAAATTAGGTTCCAAAGCTTATTTGGGGACTCAAACGGAATCTAAAAATTATGAAAATTGGTAGGATGATACTTCTAATACTCCTCAAGCTCGAGGACTCCTCGGCTTGAACAAAATGGAGTTGTAAAAATGGAAAATGGTATTTACAATGGTTTTTAGTGATAAAAGTCACTATATTTATAGGGATTTCTTCTGAAAATTTGACATGTGCTTCTTGGAGCTCCCTACATGCTCCTTCTTCTTGTGTGTCCACTTCATTGATGCGTTTCACTGCTTGTGTGTGACCTTGACTATCAACACTCCCCCCCCTCTAGAGTCTGTCGTCCTAGTACTTTGAGAGGTAGAGTTTCTCATGGATCACCAGAGCGGTCTGTTTTCCTCCTAGGGTGAGGTCGCTTGTCCCATTCTTCATGTTTAGTCTCTCTATATATGCTTCTTCCTGGAGTCTAGCATGAGAGTGTACTGTTGAGCTTTCAAAAATTGTGAGCTGCTCAAAAGAGGTTATCACAGTTGATTGTGAGTAGCTCCCAGGGATGTATTGCTTCCTTGCTCTTGTTGCGGTCACCGTGATGTCCTCTGGTTTCAAAGATGGCTTCCCTAGATTTCATGCCAAGTACTCATGAACCATAATGACTGATGGGTAAGTGCATTAGTGCATGGGTTAGAAGAAGAATGTGCCTTGTGCATGGCCTTGTAATGTAGCCCTATGTATGCATACTTGGGAAATGCATTGGAATAATTATGGTGCAAGAAGTTGGGTCTTGAGCTAAGTGCTCAAGGGTATGCCGACGAAGAGGTTTCCTAATCGATCATGGTTATGTTGTTGTTTGTTGGAACTCAAGGTCAACCATAAAACATGGAAGCACATCAAAGAAGTGGACATAGAAGAAGAGAGAGCAAGTAGGGAGCTCCAAGAAGTGTATGTCAGATTTTCAAAAGAAATCCCTATAAAGATAGTGATTTTCATCACTAAAAACCATTGTAAATACCATTTTCTATTTTTGTAACTCCATTTTGTTCAAGCTGAGGAGTCCTCGAGCGTGTGGAGTATTAGAACCATCATCCTACCAATTTTCATAATTTTTAGACTCCGTTTGAGCCCTCAAATAAGCCCTGGAACCTAATTTTTAACTAGGCCGGACACTAGGTCTGGACAGGGCCAAAACTAGTCAAAAAACTATAAAAAGAGCTAGAGAGCTCATTTTTGAGGTTAGCTTGTTAGAGAATAGAGCTTTGTAAGAGAAATCTTTTGCAATCGAAGCTTTCCATTGTTCCTCTCTTTGATCTTATCTTGTGTGTGTGTGTGTATGTGTGTGCATGTTTGTGTGCTTTCACTCACACACTTGTGCCTTCACTTGCTCGTGGTCTTCATACCGGTCCTCACATCTCCGCGGATTGACAAGTAAAGGAGGTGGTGCTTACACTTGAGCTACACCAAATTTTGGCGCCATTGCCAGGGAGAGAGCTTCGAGGACGAGCGTTGTGATGGTAAGATCGTAGATTTGCGAAGTTGGAAGGTAAAAAAACTGTCATTTTTTGTTCATTTTCTGATTTTTCTTCTTCATCGTCATCATCATCACCATCTCCATCTTCTTTCATCTTCTTCTTCATAGAAATTTCTTGTTTTTTAGTGCATTTTCACCATTTTCATACCATCTTTCATGCATTATTGTGTGGGAAGGAGTTAGGAAGTGCAAGAGAGAGCAAGCGCTTGTGTTTTTTCATGATTTTCTGCACATACGGAGCTCGCCATTGCTCGGCGCTCATAAATTTGAATTTCCCGCCAAAAAACACCATTCTGTGATGAAAATCACGATTCTGTGAAAAATTCAAATTTTTTTGAAAATCACGATTCTCTGTGCCTAAAAGCCTTTTGAAAAGAACATGATTCTGGGGTCATTCTCAAAATTGCGATTCTGTGGTTGTGCTCAAAATCGCGATTCTCTAAATTTCTAAAAACCACAATTCTGAGACAAAATCGCGATTTTCAAAACACGATTTTGTGAAAACACGATTTTCAAAACATGATTTTGTGAAAACACGATTCTGTGAAAACATGATTCTGTGAAAACACGATTTTGTGAAAAGTCGATTATGTGCAAGCAATTCTGATTCTCACAAACACGATTCTCTACTGGCAATCGTGATTCTCAAAAACGCGATTCTCTGATTTCTCAGGATCGCGATTCTCTGATTTCATAGCATCGCGATTCTCTTGGTTTCACAGGATCGCGATTCTCTGATTTCATAGCATCACGATTCTCTGATTTCATAGGATCGCGATTCTCTGATTTCATAGCATCACGATTCTCTGATTTCATAGCATCGTGATTCTCTTGGTTTCACAGGATCACGATTCTATGATTTCATAGCATTGCGATTCTCTAATTTCATAGCATCGCGATTCTCTTGATTTCACAGGATCGCGATTCTCTGATTTCATAGCATCGCGATTCTCTTGGTTTCATAGGATCACGATTCTCTGATTTCATAGCATCGTGATTCTCTTGGTTTCACAGGATCGCGATTCTTTGATTTCATAGCATCATGATTCTCTGATTTTATAGCATCGCGATTCTCTTGAGATTCATAAAATCACAATTCTCTTGATTTCACAAAATCGCCATTTTTTCCAAAAGGTTTCGTTTGCGTGTTTTGACCCCCAGGAGCTTGATTTGACATAACCTTTTCATCGAAAGTCCATTTTTTGAGCTCTATAGCTCCTTGGAAAGCTTGTTTCGAATCCTACACGGCCTCAACTGTTTTTTATAAGAATAATGCATTGATTTTCAGATAGGATATTTTGAAGTTGACCCTCAGGTGGGACCAAGAACCCAAGGGGACTCCAAAGGATATTTGAACCATACTAAGGGGAAATTTTTGGGTCTTAACCAAAGCTTATGAACCTGAGATCTGGTAGACACCTAGGCAAGGATAGACAAAGCATTAGATCTTCTCAGGCTAGTGTCAACCATACAACTAAGTATTGGGCACAACAACTAAGTGGTCATCCTTACGTACTAAGTTCAGATACAAGTGACTCATAAATGTCTTTTAGCATGGGAAAACCTGCAGGTAATTCAAGAACAGCCTATTTACAAGCACTAGAAGGTCCATATAAGACACAACTAGAATATATTCGGACCAACCGATTAGGTGATCGCATCTATGAGGATGGCATGGAGGCAATCAGTGGTCCAACTCAAAAATCCATATCAAACCTTTGGACTTGAACACCCAGTAGTCAAGTTCGAAGAGGGTTCATACATTGATAAGGAAGGAACCATGCATGTGGTCACCAACCAACCAGATAGGACCGATGAGTTTGGGAATATCATTCATGAGAATGAGATAGGAGACCTAGAACAAGGAAATGTAGGACAAGGACCCCAGACTCCTAGAGGTAAGTCAGTTTTGACCAGAGTGATCACTCCAGACTTGATCCCTCAAGACAACAAAAGCATAGAAATATTCTTGAATAGAGAAACAGAGGAAGCCTTTTGGAGATTCAAGCCAGATTAACCTAGCCAATTGGGCATAGTCATCATCTACGAGTTCAAGGATCCAGAGATACCAGGCAAAGTTGTCTACCTGGATAACACATCAGAAAAAATTTTCTTGGTAACAGAACATGATAGACATGCATATACTTGGAAGAGTGAATTGATTTTCCCTCCACCAAGATCCAATGTTTCCCATGGCCTCCAAGGAGCAAGATCATCCCAAGTTGATGAAGCCTAGAGAGAAAGAACAAGAGAGAGACCTTAGGTAAGTTTTGCACACACTGTGGGCAGAAATAGAGCAGGATTTGAAAATGAAAGACCTGAAAGAGAGAGACATCAAGCACATAGGCAACAAAGAGATGAACCTGATTTTCCATTGCCTAGACCTCGAGAGCACACAAGAACCCTTAGACCCACTCAAGTGATCAAGGCAATGAAGAATTATTTTGACGGATCAGGAGATCCTTATGATCATGTGGCTGAGTTCAAACAAGTGTTAAGAGCTGAACAGGTTGAGGATTTGTTCACCCAGTACAAGGCATTTGGTTTGACTCTTAAGGGCACTGCCTTGGCTTGGTTTCAACCACTGAGTAGTCACAACTATCACGATATAGGTCAGCTGCTAGACGAATTCATTGTAGAATTTTCCAAGAGTGGTATCAAGCATAACACATCATCTTTGATCCACAGTTTCAAGCAAACACCCCAAGAAACAGTGCGACTAGCAGGTAGAAGGTTTAGACAGTACCTAGAAAGATGCCCTGCTCCAGAGTTACCCACACCAGCCAAACAAGTGGCTTTGTTCTTAGATGGCTTACTGAGCACAAAGTTAAGATCATATGTGTACTTGAAAGAGCCTAGAAGCATAGAAGAGTGTGAGCGGACGTGCATTGACATAGAAGATAACTTGGGGGAGGAGTTAGGATTGTCCGAACTCTATAAGGATTCTGATAGTTCTGCTGGTCATACTTCAAAAATCTCCACGGAAATAGATGAGATAGCTGAGCAAGTTTCCAAGAAGCTAGGAGTCCAAAATAGACAAACACAGAGAGTCACCTCACTGAACCGATGTTATACCTACGGAGGGGACCACATGGCTAACGTATGCCCAATGCAAAAATCTTGATTCACATGACTCTGATTGCTCTGCTGGTTTATCTTGTTTTAAGGCTTGTGCTCTAGTGATAACTTGTATAGGAGCCACATTACTAGTACTTGAATTTGAATCTGCCACTAAGCCTACCACATTAATGGGTGTAATCTTGGGTGCACTGGAGGGGTTCCTTGGACAATCTCTAGGAAGATGGTCTTTGCCACATTCAGGACAAAAAGCTTGTATCGTGATAGCCTGACCTTGACTCGGAGATGGTGGGTGGGGACAATCACGAATGAAATGGTCACCTTGACATCTAAAACAAGATCCTCTAGGGGCTTGTGGTCTCATTTGTCTCAATTGGGGCCTAGGGTTAGGATTTGTGTACATGACATTGGAGTATTCTAACCCCCAATTTTGCTCCATAGGTGGTGCCTCATATTGATACGAGTAAATCTCACTATGCTCAGGTGACTCAGTGTAATAAGCATGTGGACTACCTTCATGGGAGTAGTCTGAACTGTGAGCATGAGAGTCATTATCTGGTATCAATAGGGTTAGTGGCACCAATGCTCTATTTGGATTTTCCTCTCCCACAACATACTTGACTGGAATCACGTTGGCAGGAGCTGGTGGTTGGTTTCCCAAGACTGGTTGTGGCCTATATTGTGCCTCATATTGTTGTTGTGGTCGATAATATGGCTGTTGGTATTGGTTTTGATACCTACCTTGTTGGTAAGGTTGCTGATAAGTTTGTCTAACAGCCAGCCTATTGTAGGGACAATCTTGAGCCGTGTGGTTTGTGTATTTTCTCTCAATAGTGCAATACAGAGCATTCCTTTCTCTAATGTTTTGACAGATCCAACCCCAGAAGGCTTGGACATGATGTTCAAGGCCTACTAGGCTCGACTTCAAGAAGGGCCTACAGCTGCAAACCTAGACAAGAGTTACCCTAGAGCGGACTTAGAGATTGAACGGATGAAAATGTGCATGAAAATGGTAGAACAAGCTCAAGCTATACTCGAGACTAGTCAAAAATTCAATCAGACAAACTTTGTCAAACCGGATTTGCATTTCCAGGGCTTACTAGAAAGATTAGAGCAGTTGGTAAACAAACCACAAGTTTCTTTACCTCCACAGGCTCAACCAGTTATTGAAAGAGGAAGCTCACTACCAAGGGGAGCTTATGTTCCTAATTCCACGGATGTTGGAATACCTCCTTCAATTCAACAGTACTCTCAAGAGTTCTTGCGGGAAATGCAAGAAGATAAATGGGCCAAGGAGAAGGGTAATTCCCCTCCTATTCCAGAGATTGATGACCTTCACGATCAATTTCCCCAAGACATTCCATCCATTTATGGAGATCAAGTAGAGCAACAAGAAGACGAAAGGTTAGATTTCGAATCTAATACCTTAGAGAAACTGCCTCAATTTCCAAGCCCTTGGGAATCTGAATCTCTTCATATCAGAGCTCCCACAATACGGGTAAGACATGAAGACTCAGTGGTCCCAAGGAACACTGATGTCGTGAAGAACACAAAGGTTCAATGTCATCTCACTGTAGAAGAGTTTCTCAAAGCAAAACCTGAGCTATGGAATCATGTGAAGGATCAAGTCCTAGAACTTGATTCCAATATGCCAAAAACAGGCTCTAAATAGAAAGTTCTAGAGATACCTCTAGAAAAAATAGGGGACATGTGTGAGGGTGAAGAAGGTAATACTTATCTTCCAATCACCTATCAAGGTTACACAACCAAAGCAATCATAGATTCAGGTGCTGGTGTTGCTATTGCAACCACCTCTTTGTGGAAGCAATGGGACAAACCCACATTAAGACCAACTAGAATGAAGCTTCAAATGGCTGACGGCCATTTTGAAAGACCTCTAGGATTGCTCAAGGGGATAACTCTAACCACTTGTGGTGTAGAGTTTGAACATACATTTGCTATATGTGACTTTGAGAAAAATAATGTCTATGAGATGATCTTAGGCAGACCCTTCCTACGACAATTGCAAATAGTACAGGATTGGGGAACCAACTCCTTGTACTTGCAGCACTTAGGGATCACCACCAAAGTCAATTTGAAGGATTACACCTTCAGAGATGTACCACCCCTACAGTGGAATCCTATCCACAAAGCGAAAGAAGATTCCATCTCTGTGCATTCTGAAAGTTCACGTGATCCATCTTGGTTGCATGAAGATACTCATTTGTGGATGTGCAAAGTCATAGAGGAAGAGGAAAAACGCTTAAAGGCAAGAGAAGAAGGAACTTCTCCAGGAGATAGAACAATTAAGGACCCAGCCTATACAACGATGATCTTTCCAGATGAGGAATTTGAGCCTCATGCCTGGCCAAAAATCTTAGCCACCATGGACATTGCTATCAATGAAGAACAATGGACACCTCATTGTGATGAGGAGGGTTATGATATTTCAGTGTTCATGTGTCAGCCCTTGCTAGAAGAATGTGACCCTAGTGATGTCATAGAAGAAGAAGAGAATGACGATGATCTAGAGTCCATTGTGATGGATAGTTGCTTTAACTCGGAAAAGCACTATTTAGAAGATGTAGGAGTGTTTAACCAAAAAGGAGAAGAACCTCTCACAAGCATTAAAATGGTAAATTCAAAGGATGGAAGTGAGAGCAGTCAAAAGAAAAAGAAAAGAAAATCTATGAAACAAGAAGAGGAGGAATCATTGTTTGAAGTACTAGAAAACTTCAAGAAATATGAAGTTGACGATCGTAAAATTTTGGTACGAATGCCTAAGAGAGAGGCCATCATAGGAGAATCATATGATAATAAAGAAAAGACCAAGAAAATTGTAGTGACCATTGAAGAGAACGAAGAGAGATGCACATATATAGGAGATGACCTAAGTGCAAGAGAAGAGATGGAGCTCGTAGCTCTATTAAAGGAATATAGGGATGTGTTTGCGTGGCACTATAGAGACTTGAAAGGGGTAGATCCAAGAATTTGCTCTCATACTATCCCCATGACTGTCGATGCCAAGCCCACCAAACAGAAGCCCTACACATATAATGATACATATGCAGCCAAAATAAAAGAAGAAATTAATAGGCTGATTGAAGTTGGATTCATCTATGAGATTGAGCATACTGAATGGGTGTCCCCCATTGTAGTGGTGCCCAAGAAGAACGGGAAGTTGCGTGTGTACTAACCTTAAAAAAGTTAATGCCGCTACGATCAGAGATAGTTATCCACTTCCAATCACGCAACACCTATTGGAGCGTGTTGCAGGCAAGGAAGTTTATAGCTTCCTTGATGGATTTTCAGGTTACAATCAAGTAGCCATTGCCCCAGAAGATCAACACAAAACAGCTTTTGCCACAGAGTGGGGAATCTTTGCATTTCGTGTGATGCCATTTGGGCTCACCAATGCACCTGCAACATTCCAAAGGCTCATGTGTCATGTCTTCAAAGAGTTCTTGTGAAAGAGCTTAGAAGTGTATGTGGATGATTTATGTGCTCATTCCCAAGAAATAAGATTTCACATCCCTGCGCTCAGACAAATCTTCAACAAGTGTAGAGAATATCGAGTGTGTCCAACCCAGAAAAGTGTGTGTTTGTGGTGCGTCAAGGTAAAATCTTAGGTCATATTGTTTCTAAGAATGGAATCTCAATAGATGAAGATAAGGTACGAGCCATAGCAGAGTTGCCAAGGCCAAGGAATGTTAAAGAAGTAAAAGCCTTTATGGGCCATTGTGGATATTACCGTAGGTTTATCCACATGTACGCGATCATAGCTAGACCCCTTTATGCTTTGTTGTCTAATTTTGAGCGAAACGACGAATGCGAGAATTCTTTCAACGAACTAAACAAATGTTTGTGCATAGCACCAATACTGACCACTCCTGATTCGAATAAACCATTCCATGTCCATGTGGATGCATCCAATCACGCCATAGGATGTGTGCTAGCACAACCCATAGGAGAAGGAAACTTAGATTTGCCCATAGCATATGCTAGTAGACAGCTCACTGCAGCTGAACGAAACTATACCACAACTGAGCGAGGGCTTAGGCATGGTATATGCTGTGAAGAAGTTTAGACACTACTTATTGGCCAACAAGTTCAAGTTTTTCATTGATCATCAAACTTTGTTATATTTGGTCAGTAAACCTTGCAATACTGCGCGCTTAGTGAGATGGTTCCTCTTACTAATGGAATATGACTTTGAAGTTGTTGTCAGGAAAGGTAGAACCCACCTTCGAGCAGATCACCTTTCTTGCATCACTTTAGGAGAGTCACCATGAGGAGTTTCTGATGAATTACCTGATGCTTATCTCTTCAATTTAGAAGTTGTTCCTAAATGGGCAAATAAGTTGGTACCAGTCCTAACCTTCGGCCCTGCAAATAAGAATGTGAAAACATCACAAGAAGAAATTGTAAAATCACAAAAATATCACATATTGGCAGGAACCATGTACAAACAAGATACTGAGGGTGTATTAGCTTGTTGTGTCGAGGATGATGAACATAGTAGTTGGTTGCAGCAAGCTCATGAAGGATTGCTAGGAAATCACTATACATCGCATAATCTGAAGCGTTTAGGAGTGTATTGGCCTAGCATGGACAAAGAAATACATGAGTGGATTAAGAAATGTCCAATGTGCAGAGAGAGAACCCTAGTGGAGCATGTGACCCTTTATCAAGTGTCATTAATTCCTGATTGGAGTGCTCCATTGGTAGAGTTTATGAGGTCGGGAAGATTACCCAAAGAGGCTAGTCTAACAAGAAGATGAAGCATGGAGCAAGATGCTCAAGGCTATGCCTTAGTAGGAGAGAACCTCTACTGAAGAGGCAAAGATGGTTACTTAAGACTGTGCGTTCATGAATCAGACTATTTAAGGGTCTTAGAGACTGCACACAATGGTGTTGCAGGTGGACATTTCGGTCTTGACCGAGTGATCAAGACCATTCTATTCTCAGGACTTTGGTGTCCCACTCTTCATATGGATGCACAAACCTATGTGAATAAATGTGACACATGCCAACGTGCACAATATCCTGTTAGAAAAGGTGAGATGCCTTTGAGGCCAATGATGGGAGGGCGTGCATTTTTGAAGTGGGGCATAGACTTCACATGTCCTATTAACCCCCTAGCTAGAAACTCCCATGCAAAATACATTATTGTAGCCACAGGCTACCTTACCAAGTGGGTAGAAGTCAAAGCCACAACAAAGAATGATGCTCAGACAACAGCAAAGTTCTTATTTGATAATGTGTTCACGAGATATGGGTTACCAATAGAACTAGTAAGCGATAGAGGCACGCACTTCTTGAATGAAGTCATTGAAAATCTTCTCCAAGAATTCTTGGTGATACATAAAAAGTATGCCCCCCTATCATCCACAAGCTAACGGACAAGCTGAGAGCACAAACAAGATCCTATGTAATGTCTTGACCAAGTTTGTAAACAATAAACGCTCTGATTGGGATAAACAGCTTCATCATGTTGTTTGGGCTTATCGAGTTGCCTATAAAACGGTACTGAATGCCACCCCATTTCAGATGGTCTTTGGATAGAATGTTGTGCTACCATTAGATCTCCTAATCCCAGCATTAAAAGTAGCACAAGAGCATGAGTGGAATGGACATGAATTGTCCTCTAGGATCTTTGATCTAGAATGCTTAGGTGAGACAAGGCTACGAGCGGCAGCAGGCATCTATGCTGCAAAGAAAAGACAAAAGTCATGCTTTGATGCACACATCAAGGATAAGGGACTGAAAGAGGGAGATCTAGTGTTGGTTTACACACTAAAACAACATGCCCGTAAGTTGGAAAAATGAGGATATGGACCCATGATCATTAACAGAATTTCCATTAGCGGTGTAGTTCAATTGGCTACTTTAGAAGGTGATATCTTGCCCAACTATATTAGTGGATGTAGAGTCAAGTTATACCAAGAACCTCTTACAGAGGATATGCTTACGAGATTCAACACTGCTAAGAAGTGAAAAGAAGAGGAGTTTTAGGGTGAGAGAAGAAGCACAAGCAGAAGCCAAAGAGCGTATTAGGCGAAATAAGTTAAGGCGACTAGGCCTAGATGTCAACTCAAAAGCCCCAAAATATCACATGGATATGTGCCAAAAAGCGGGCATAACTACTTCTCAAGTCATTGACCGACGTCCCTTTGTGACCATAGAGATCGGACAAGGAAAGGGTGCCAGGAATGTGAAAGCATTGATTGACTCAGGTGCAGCAAGTAGTGCAGTTAGACTGTCCTACTGCCAAGACTTGCAGTTGAACATCAATCCCATAGAAGCTTATCTCATAGGATTGGGAGGTTTGGAAACCCCTTGTTTGGGCGAGGTGGAACTTTCCATCTATGCTCACAAATCCAGATGTGACATCTTGTAGTTCTCCTAGGACTAATCTTAGCAGAAGAGATGTTGTATGTGTCAAAATCTCTATGTCACAGGAGAACTCAATCATGGAAGAACAGGCTCAAAGACAAGCGGACTCCTCCTCTGGTGCAAGGACTAATGCCGCCACTACATCTTCTACTATATGCTTTGATATATGAAGAAAAAACTTGAATGCAACCAAGAAAAAGTTTTGTGCTTACCTAAGTGGCAAGAATGGAATAGTCCTTGAGCATGGTATCAAGTTGAAGCAATGGTGAAATCAGTTTTTCTCTCCACATATCCTCTCTCTCTCTCTCTCTCTCTCTCTCTCTCTCTCTCTCTCTCTCTCTCTCTCTCTCTCTCTCTCTCTCTCTCTCTCTCTCCCTCTCTCTCTCCCATACATGCCACCAGGGTTCAAAACTCATCCACGGCAACACAATGTGAAGTTTTTTAAAATCAATTTCGGAAAAAGCAACAGTGGGTGGTGCCGTTTTCGCGATGTTGTTTTTGAGGAGGCTTACCGTTAGCGATCAATATTGATTGTAGCTTTATGACTTTTCCTATTTGCTTTTGGCAAGTACTTCAAAGACTATATAAAGAGAGCCTTGCTCATTGTTCAAGCATCACTCATCAAGCAATCCTCTCAAGGAGATCAAGGAGGAGTCTCACACACTTGGAGGAGGTGATCACTCAAAGATCACAAGCCAGCTCTTGGTGTTCTTAAGCTTTGGAGGTGTAGATTTGGTGAAGGAGAGGCTACTCTCTTGGAGCAAGAAGTCTTCTACAAGGTGGTGGTAACTATCTTTTGTGAGTTAACCTTATATTTTGTTTTTAGGGTTTCTCTACCCTAATCTCAAAATTAGGGTTAGTTGATTTACAATTTTTTTACACTATTTTGTGAGAATAAGGCTAGCTTCATTGCTTGTTCATTCACTTCACACACAGATTATTTCAACATAATCTAAATTTTGTATCATCATCTTCTTGGATATTCTTCCATTAGTGAGTGCACCACTTTATATGGTTGAGTAGTACTCCCATGTTGTATTTTGTACATCTATTTTTTAGAGAGTAAGCATCCAGCTTACGTTCCCTATCCTTGTCTCAAGATCTTTCTTTCTATCTCTCACTTATCATCTTAATGAATTAAGTGTGTATGCTCAAAAGGTTTTAGTATTGGAACAATCCTGGGGCCCCAAATTCCAACACTTGGTATCAAAGCATAATTGATATGCACACTTAGTTAAGATGAGTGAGATTAGAATTGAGATTGAAGGCAAGTTGGATGGATCTTCTAATTATCCCATGTGGAGTTTCATGATGATGAATATTTTAGTGACAAAGGATTTATGGAGTATCATCAATGGATCCTTAACAAGACCCACACTAGAAGGCGAAGAAGGAGCCATAGCAGCTTCAAGAGGTATTGGAATTATTATTACTGAACCAACTGAAGAAGAGGTAACTACTTCGACATCAAGAGTCACAGGTAGGTCTTTACCTATAGTTCCTCCTACTGAAGATCAGGCAAGGTGGGATGCTAGAGATGCTTTAGCACTTTCATTCATAACAATGAGTGTTAAAAAGCATATTATGCCACAAATTAGATCTTGCAAAAGTTTTAGACAAGCTTGGTTGAAATCTTTTTCAAAACAGAAATCTTGTTAGGAAAGCTCACTTGAGGAGACAACTAGCAAATACAAGGATGAAGGTTGGTGAGTCAATTCAAACCCACATTACGAGACTCGTTGACTTGAGAGATCAACTTCTAAATGTAGGATTTGAGATATCAGATGAAGAAATGGTAAATATGCTAATTAATTCACTTCCTATTTCATATCAATCTTTTATAATCACTCTTACCCTTACCACAAGAGATAGAGAGGTTACATTTGAAGAGCTAGAGTTCTTGTTACTTCAAGATGAGGATCAGTTGAAGGGAATGGAAGAGAATGAAGAAACAATTTCATCTTCATCAAAGAGTAAACAGAAGAAGAAGGAGAAGAAGGAAAAATAATCCATAAAGGAAAGTAAGTCCCTTTCACCTTCTACTTCAAATTCTATTTCTACTACATCTAAAGAGAAGTTTTCTAAGAAGAAGGAAGTAATATGTTTTTACTGCAAGAAACCTGGACATTTTAAGTCAGCATGTTATAAAAGGATTGCCAAAAAAAAAAGGAAAAAGGCATCAGGTAATGTTGCAGAAGATGATAAAAAATGGAAATCTCAAGGTGATTCTTATGCCTGTATCACCATTGAGGAAGTAGCTTTTGATCAAGCAGCTTTACAAGTTCTTTCAGCAAGTGCTTGGATATTTGACTCAGGTGCTACAAAGCATATGCCAGGTTGTAGAGATGTGTTTTCTTCTCTTTCCCATTCTTCAAGTAGAAGAGTTACTATTGTAGATGGCAATGATTTGGATGTTGTAGGAATAGGTACAGTAACCCTAAAGTCAAGAGAAGGTGGTAATTTTCATATTTCAGATGTTCTTTATGTACCTGAAATGAAGAAGAATCTGCTATCTATATCTGCATTTTTAGGTGATGGTTTTAAAGTTGTATTTGATAGAGATCTTTGTAAGATCTTATCACACAAAGAAGACAAGTGTATTTTACAAGGTGATCATAGAGGAGGGATCATTGTTTTGTCAAAAATTAGTCAGGCATATGTGATCAAATCTTCATCGCTAGTGGAAGATATGAAGCTATGGCATGAAAGATTTGGACATATTAGTTTTGGAGCTCTCAAAAGTATCAAAGACAGAGGTATGGTTGAGAGTTTGCCCTCATTCAAGCTACCAAATGATTCAGATATATGTGAAGGATGTCTTGAAGGTAAGATGCATAAACTACCTTTCAAGAAACATGGTCATATTACAGCTACCAAGAAATTGCAGATTATTCATTCAGATGTGAATGGACCTATGAGAGCACACTCTATTTAGGGTTTCAGGTATTTTTGTTCTATTTGTTGATGATTTTACGAGGTAATCATGGATCTATGGTCTTAAGTTGAAGTCAGAAGTCTTTCCTATGTTCAAGAAGTTTGTAGCTATGGTTGAAAATGAAAGTCAGGAAACTATCCAGATTCTTAGAAGTGATAGAGGTGAAGAATACTTGTCAAAAGAGTTTCAAAAATTTCTTGATGAGAAAGGTATTACTCGACACCTTACCATTGCTTACACTCCTCAGCAAAATGGTGTTGCAGAAAGGAAGAATAGAGTACTTGTTGAGGTGATGCGGAGCATGATGGCGTCCAAGAGGCTTTCACCAAAATTCTGGTTTGATGCAGTACATATAGCTAATCACATTTTAAACAGGTCATCTACAAAAGCTTTAAAGGTAATCACACCTTATGAAGCTTATTATGGTAGAAAACCTAATGTGAGTTACTTCAGAGTGTTTGGATCACTTTCTTATGTACATGTTGAGAAAAATGACCGAGGCAAACTAGATGTAAAAGCAAGGAAATCTATTTTCATTGGATATCCTGTTGAGAGTAAAGGATATACGTTTTATGTTCTAGATACAGGTGAAGTTATTCTTTCACTTAATGCTTATATTGCTAAAAATAAAGTTATGATAAAGAAGCAGAAATTCCAGAGTTCATTAGTAAAAATGACTATGGATTTTTTAGAAAGATTTTAGACGAACATGTTCAGCCATATCAAGAGGGAATTAAAATTCCTAGGATTCAAGAAAAAGTTGAAGAAAGAGGAATTTCACAACCTTCTACAGAGTCGGTTCCACAAGAGACTTTTGTTCCAGAAATGGAAGAAGTTAGAGTTCCACAAAGTCCTAGTACCTTGGCAGGACAAGTTCCAGAACCTGTGGAAGCTGAAGGGTGAGAAAGAGTTTCACCATTATTTAAGGACACACCTACTTGGTTATATCAAACTTGGAAAGATAGTGGTATAAAGTCTTTTACTAGAAGAACAAGGAGTCCGACTAGACAACAACAACAAGATCATGTAAGAACAAGAAGTCAGACTAGACAGCAACAACAAAAAGATCATGTAAGTTTTGCTGAAGACTTTGAGATTCATGATATGTTGGCACTTACGAGAGTTGAAGATGAACCTGCATGTGTTAAAGATGCACTTAACATTCCTATTTGGAGAAAAGCTATTCAAGAAGAGATTGATTCTATTCATAAGAATCAAATTTGGTAGCTATGTGAGTTGCCAGAGGGAAACAAGGATATACGTGTAAAATGGATCTTCAAAATCAAAAGGAAAGAAGATGGTACTATTGACAGGTACAAAGCAAGATTGGTTGTCAAAGGATATGCACAACAAAAAGGTATTGATTATGATGAGAACATTTGCTCCTACGTCTAGGATGACTGTTATTAGGTCAATACTTGCTTTAGCAGCACATTTTGGTTGGCATATATATCAACTTGACATTAAGACTGCTTTTCCATAACTCAGATGTGGCTCCAACTCTTTATGTTAAAGCTGAACCAGGTATGATGATTATAGGAATCATTTATGTGGATGATATTATAGTCACAGGTCCCAGAGATGAAGATTTGCAAATGTTCAAAGAACAATTGAAGCAAACATTTGATGTGAATCATTTGGGCATTTTGCATTACTATCTTGGGATTCACTTTCTGTTTCGAGATGAGTGTATCTATATGACAGAGCAAAAGTACATTGAGAAACTTTTGGAGAGGTTTCAGATGAGTGATTCTAAACCTATGCAAACACCTATGGATCAGAACATGTCTTTATAAATGGTAGCATATGCAGAGCCATTTGATGCTACTTTATATAGTCAAGCAATTGGCTGCTTGACATATCTTTGTAATACACGTCCTGATATACAGATTACAGTTTCTCAAGTATTAAGGTTCATGCAGAATTTGACAATCTTACATTGGAATGCAGTAAAACGGATCTTTCGATACTTGATGGGAACTTCAAAGTTTGCTATGGTATTTTCAAAATCTACACATTTGATACTAAAAGGATTTTAAGATTCTAATTGGGCAGGTGATAGAGACACAGGAAGAAGTACTAGTGGATTTTGTTTTTATCTTGGAGATTGTCTTATCTCATGGCTTTCGAAGAGAAAACCCACTATTGCCACTTCATCGTGTGAAGCTGAATATCGTGCAGCATTTACAACTACTCTAGAGTCAGTATGCTTGCAGAAGATTTTCAGTTATCTTGATGTGAGACTACATGAACCAATTCAGATATTTTCAGATAGCGAGAGTGCTATAGCTATAGCAAAGAATCTAGTGCATCATGCAAGGACAAAGCATATAGAGGTACACTACCACTATATTCGAGAGCAGATATCTAAGAAGCACATTGAGTTGGTTTATGTTCCTTCTAGTGAGAATGTTGCATATATATTTACCAAATCATTGACTAGAGATGGTCATGAGAAGATTTGCAGGTTACTGAAGCTTGTCCATTGTGACACTGAAGGAGGGATTGCTGGAATCAATGTCAATATGGTCCCAAAATTCTGAGCATATAGTGCATTTGTACAACAAAAGGCGTTGCGAACCTTGGGTACCGCAGCGGCCTCCCATACATGCCACTAGGGTTCGAAACCTCTCGACAGCAACGTAACGTGAAGTTTTTGAAAATCAATTTCAGAAAAAGCAACAGTGGGTGGCGCCATTTTTGCAATGTTGTTTTTGAGAAGGCTTGTCGTTATCGATCAATATTGATTGTAGCTTTATGGCTTTTCATATTTTCTTTTGGAAAGTACTTCAAAGACTATATAAAGAGAGCCTTGCTCATTGTTCAAGCATCACTCATCAAGCAATCCTCTCAAGGAGATCAAGGAGGAGTCTCACACACTTGGAGGAGGTGATCACTCAAAGATCACAAGCCAGCTCTTGGTGTTCTGAAGCTTTTGAGGTGCAGACTTGGTGAAGGAGAGGCTACTCTCTTGGAGCAAGAAGTCTTCTACAAGGTGGTGTTAACTATCTTTTGTGACTTAACCTTATATTTTTTTTTCTAGGATTTATCTACCCTAATCTCAAAATTAGGGTTGGCTTATTTACAATTTTGTTACACTATTTTGAGAGAATAAGCTTAGCTTCGTTGCTTGTTCATTCACTTCACACACTTAGATTATTTCAACATAATCTAAATTTTGTACCATCATCTTCTTGGATATTCTTCCATTAGTGACTGCACCACTTTATATGGTTGAGTAGTACTCCCATGTTGTAATTTGGACATCTATTTTTTAGAGAGTAAGCATCTAGCTTACATTCCCTATCCTTGTCTCAAGATCTTTCTTTCTATCTCTCATTTATCATCTTAGTTAATTAAGTGTGTATGTTTAAAAGGTTTTAGTATTAAAACGATCCTGGGGCCCCAAATTCCAACATCTCTCTCTCTATCTATCTATCTTTCTCTCTCTCTCTCTCTTTCTCTCTCTCTCTCTCTATCTATCTATCTATCTATCTATCTATTTATCTATCTATCTCTTTTTTATGGCTTGAGTTCATGCATAAGATATTGAATACAAATTTCTTGTTTTATTTGAGAGTTTCTTTTCAAAATTTTATGAAGATACACTCTCATGCAAGTTTGTTGTGAGCTAGTTACTTAGAAAAACATATCTACAATGAACTAAATCTATCTCCAAGCTACTAATGCAAGTACTAAACTAATATGCTATTGTATTGGAATTTGCAAAGATGAAGACGAAGATGGAGAAATCATAGAAATTCAAGAAACTCAACATCCTACCAAAGCACTTATCGACCTCTATGTAGCTTTAAATATCTATATCAGAGATCAATTTGTAACATGGTCCCTATTAATAATGCCAAAAAGTTATTGTAGACCCGAAAACACAATGTCCAGCGCTGGTTTACTAGTATCAAGTGATGGGGATCACACTTAACTTGTCAACCTATGTACGGGCCCAATTGAGTGTATGAAGACGCATCCATACAAAGGTTAGAAGTCAAAAGAGAGCATAAGAGATGATAGAGACTACACATACACACACACAATAGTGAGTAACAAGTGCACAAAGCATACAAAAAAAATCATTTTAGGTGAGGGATATGCATGAGATTTCAAAGAGCTCTCTTTCAAAATGACTCTAAATAATGATTACAACATAGGGTTATCATCTTCTATTCTTAAAAGATTGACCTTGTTTAGACTTGAATGTTTGAAAAACTTAAAAAAGTCACGTGGACTCATTTGAAGATTGATCCAAACTCAAGGAAATCCTTAAAAATTATAGGAGGCTAGACTAATGCTCTAGAGGCTCAAGGAATCCTTGGACTCTTCAAAAAGTGGAGCAAATTCCATTAAATGATCTTCCTATTTATATTGTCTTGGAATGCTTTCAAAGTAGGCACATTAGGCATAATTGATGCCTCTAAGGCCTTGAAGTCCTTCCTTTGATGTTTCAAACTCGTTCCTCTGATTTTTATTATTCCATAGATTCCTATCCAATGGATGTTTCATTTATTCCATGAGCAAAAATTATAGTGGTGCTCTCTTATGATTTTGCTTTACATGCCTTAATTTCACTTGGTAGCCATCAAGTAATGACCGCGAGATTATCCTTTAGCTTGTTAAGAACAAATTACTAGGAATTCTAGTCCATCATGATGAGATGAACAAACATGTGGTTAGAGTGAGGAGTCTTGCAGTTTTAAATGTTTTCACTTATTTCATAGTAAAATTCAATGGATGGTACTTTTAAGATAAGAAAGGTGCTATGTAACCCATTTTCGAGGATGCAAACATGATGAATGATATGCAAAAGAGTAACTATTAATGTAGAGGGATTTAAAGAATAGATGTTCAAAGAGATACCACTTTATATCCAAAGGGTGGACATATTTTCTATCATGTTTAGAGCAACCATCTTGTATGATGATGAGACTTGAGAAACCTTTTATATTGATAGTGACACTAAGCTTTTATATTGGACTATCAACTTGGGGTTAAATCTAGCGAAGAAAGTCACTGTCTATGAATACAAAAACACAAGCTCTCTAGGTTTTCCTTCTAGAACACTCTAAGAATTAAATATTGGAATATCAATTTCAGTCCAAGTCCAACAAAGAAAGTCATTGTCTATGAATACAAAAAACAAGATATTTAGGTTTTCCTTCTAGAAAAGTCTAAGAATCAATATTTTCTTCTAGAAAAGTATGAGAATCAATATTAGAAAAGTATGAGAATCAATATTGTCTATGAATACAAAAACAAAAGCTCTCTAGGTTTGCGTTCTAGAAAAGTATGAGAATCAATATTATAATTTTAAGAAGATTGCAATAAGGAATTAGGAACCATTAGTATAAGAATCAAATTCTTCTAAAGAAGGAACTTTAGGAAGCACTAACATATGGCAAGAAGGGAAATCAACCATGCTTTGAATGAGATATCAAAGAGGAGAATGGCATGAACTACATCCCTAGTCATTCCACCTTTTTTGTTCTTTCAATGCTCTGATCATTTCTTGTGATCATGAATTTCTTCTCTAAATCCTGTACATGAGAGCAAGTACTAAGGTGTCTAATTCTCATGCCAATCAATCCTATATTTCAAATATTTCTTTCATCGGCCATTAACCTTTTCCTTGCATGATTTAGCAAACCATAAAAGGATTTGATCCCTTTGATAAGTTTAGATCATTTGGCTTTCTCAAAACTCCTCTAGCCAAGTTGACTTTAGATAAGAACAAATCTCTTCTCCTTTAGATCCCTTTTTTAATGTTATTTAATCATGGAATTTTCTTAGGATCTTTAATTCATGAGTTTACATCTTTGTGTAAATCTTCAACATCCAGTTGATGTTGTCAAAACCTTTAACTATTCTTCTTATAGGGATCAATATATGCCATCCCCTTGACTTAAGTGAGTGGTCATGCTTACCTTTTTGGATCCATTGTTCTCAAGTAACTTACTATGGACATGTTTGAAGTCTTAGACTATCTTATAATTTTATTAATATCAAATTGGAATTCCCTCATGAATTCCACCCTTGCATATCAAGTTCTTACTTTGTTTGAGTTGAAATCTCAAACATGCTAAGGTACTTGATATGTACTCCTTAACTTTTGCATCTTCAAAATATGCAACCTTTGAAGAAATTGATATTCATTCAATTTCGAAATCATGAACCCAATGGCAACTCAATCTTGTTTTCATCTAAGCTGATTAAACAGTCATTGGGTATCCTTAATTTCAATCTCATTATCCTTAAATCCAAAATTCCATACCACCGAATCCACTTTAGTGATAGTGTAAACCTAGAAACCCCATAGCATCTAGTTTACACTCACTTTAGTGTAGTAAACGTTAGCTCTTACTCAAGGATTGTTTATCAAGAAAACTTTTTTCTTAGTCTATCAAGTACAATCAACATGCTTGTAAGTTATATCTTTACGAAGTGTTGATTTATTCTCGAAAAGGCTTTGAGCCTTCTTTAAACTATTTATTTGATCAAATGCAATCAAAGGTATCTATGTTTATGTAATTTTGATAATAGAGCTAGTATTCTCTTACTAGATATTATCTGTTGACATAATTAGGCATCTGTTTCAAAGGATATAGTCATGTTTCCGTCATAAGCTTAGCCAAATGTATATATTTAACCACACTCGTAAATCTCATTTTATTCATAAGGCATATCTTGGAGTAGAGTTCAAGGTTTCTTTCAAAACTTTAATCTTCCTCTTTTGTAGATATGCTCTAATGAGTTGCAATTCTTCATTCTTGAAGCAATTTTAATTTGAAGCTCTAAATGGATCATACCTCTTGTCAAAAAGGGAGAATCGCATTGGAGAAGAGTTGAATCTCTTCAAAAAGATTACATGATTCAATCATGTCATGTCCCAACTTTTCACTTTATGACACTTACTTCCCCCATTAGTGTGATCATTGTCCCCAATGATCAGTTGTTGAAGCTCTTAAGGACTCTAAACTTCATGACATCTTTCATGTTTATGATAGGTTAACCCATGAATGTGTGAAGGGTCTCATAAAGTAATTAGTTTCTCTTTTAGATACCTTTCAATCCAAATCCTTATTACCATTAACGTATGGTTAATAAGAAGAGAAACATTGCATGAGTTTGTTAAAAGGGGACTTCCGTCACGTCCGCTTTTAATCTCTTTCGGGTTCTTGGGGATGGTAGGGGTCTAACAATGCAGAGGCTCTGTATTTGATTTCCCCACCTTAACTATCAAATTAAGCAGCACACTACTATCCAGTATAACTTCTTCTACACCGTCTTACTATTCGCATTACAGTTATGCCTTACCCAGTATCTAACGCACGAATTAATGATCGTCAGCGCACAGACTTATTGAGATGAACATAACATTAAGGTGTTAATAAGAAATTACAGTCACTCAATAAGAACAGACTTAACAGTACTCAGATATCTGCAAACTCTGCACTACAACGTCTCCGCAAGGTCGCAAATCGCCCAAACAGACAGTCTGGTTATCCCGTTGTCGTCGGGGTTCATTTAAAGGAGGGTGTAGTTCACCTATGTCAACGACAAAGAGCTCCGTTTGTGGATCATTTCAACTGTCCAAGTTCTTATGTTAACACACGTAGGGCGCTTATCAACGAAATCATGGAATGCTACAAAATACCCTTAACTAGTAAAGGACTACACTTGGAAGCAAGACGTTCATGGAAAGGAGAGGAAGAAGGAACGATTAAGTGTGTATCACACTCTTTGTCCCTTCATACAATCCTATGTGGATTCGGTTTTCACTTCATGGTCAGGCTTATGTTTTAAATATAGGAGAATTTTGTATATCTGAGAAGGAAGGAATTCATGGAGAAATTGCTTAAGCACATTAAGAACCAAAATTTATTCGCTTTGGTCAATATGAACTAACGTTCATCAGGTTCGTCTCGCATAAGAAGAAAGCTTTATCTTGGATTCAAGTCGTTTTTCAATACATTTCTTTCAGCCGAATTCTTTAGGCTTTATTCGTACTCATTTGAATTTCTCACTAATACAAGCTAAGAAAGCTTAAACAATTAAAGATCATCCTCCCGTTGCCATCCTTAGTTCATCCAATCTGAGGCTTAAATGGTTTTCCAATTCTACCGCACACCTATTGTGACGCACATGCGTACCATACACCTCGGGGAACAGATTTGATGATGCTCACGAGTGTCGTCGACGCAATGCAACTAGTTTCTTACACACAAAAGGCCACTGTGTGATTCTGAAATTGGCTAAAATCGTGGTAGACCTTCTCGAAACAGTACAATGGTTTCAACAAAAGTACCATAAACGCTTTGAGGATACAAGACCACTCAATATTAGCTTCAGTTGTGAAATCCGTATGAATTACTTCCAGATTACACACGTTTTCTCTTACGGATGTGGATTGCCTTCGGTATTTAACAGAGCTAATACTAAAAGGCTGAGAGATTAGTTGATGCAGTAATCTGTACGCAGTTTCCAAGTCGAGGTGTTTAGAGGAGGAACTAAAAGACTGAGCGTGATGAAGATGCGGGATGAAGACCTCCCACACTTCCTTCTGCGCCGCTGCTTAACTACGTCTAACTACGCTAAAGATTATGCAAAACTTTATCTAGCATTGATATATGCTAGTTCTTCTATAAAGTCAAGCCTAAAGCAACAACTGTCCATTGAAGAAAATGACATGATCCGTATGAGCTCTGCCTTAACAGTCTACGGTCATATTATTCTCACAGAGCCACTTTCCATTTAATCACAGATTCTTCCGCAGGAACAAAAATGCGATTGACAACCATAATTCAAGCCATTTATGGAAAAGACAGACAAAACCTGATCATCGAAGCTTCTTCACCAGCCACATAAAATGCACAGAACATATCATTTTCCCAACAAATGATGGTTTCGCATGCTGGCTCTTTTAATGCGATCATCAAGCACCTCTACTTGTAACTGAAGCTCTTATTAATCCCTTGAACTGTAGTAAAAAAATTTACGCCTTTTATGTTGTTGCACCCGAACGTGAACAAACTCCCGGAGTGAATTCTTTAGTATTATCAACTTCCTTGAATGGATAAGCAAAGAGCAATTACACTAAGTGAAATGAATCACTTTATGCATATCATTTCTATTATAAACGTAATGCAACACTATTCTTATTCGATGATCATCTGTACAAATTGTTGACAAAGCGTTTGAAACAGTAAGCAGTGGACAGAATAGAACACAGCATCCTATATTACTGTAATGACATAGTTCAAACAATATCAACATTTGTCAGAGAATACCATGGACGGGTCCACAATTAGAAGCATCGCATTGCCTGGATGTCATTAGAGTCACTTGTTGATCACAGAAATCAGAGCATTCCTAAAACTTGGGCTCCTTTTCAAGTTCCTTGCCAGATCGTCTATCAATCTTGGTCAGAATCTCAGCAAACTTCACAGCAAGCAATATGGTGGCTGAAGTTGATGCGAGTCTATGATTGCGCATCTGTTGCTATGAGCTGGATGTGCAATGATCCTCTTTGAACTCCCTCTATAATGTTCTGCGCGACCTCTGTGCTTTCCCATATGCGTGCATGTTTCTCTCTTTCTCGTTATATCAATACGAGACTACAGGCAAATTTTCTTTTGTGCTCTACCAGTCCCTCAAAAAAAAAATGAAGCGGTTTCCATTTTTTTCCCCTCCGATCATCATAGATAGCCCGAGAGCTCTGAAGTATGCTTCCCTCCTGTCACACGTTCTTCCTCAAACAGCCTTTTCAAACTCTGCAGATTCCCTTCTGTATGCGGACGCAGAGCTTCCGCTTCTGATGATAGCATCTATGTTCTATTATGATGATTGGTTGTCTGATGCCAAGAGGAACAACTTCTACCCTTCTCTTTCGATGCCGCCCCAGTAAACAGACCATGCTTCCTTTTCTTCTCTTTCGCACGCGGCTGAAGATCCGTTGATCTCCCCTTTCTCGTAGCTTCCAGCTCCTGCCACAGTCCCCGATCCCCACTTGCCAAAGCCTCTTTTTTCACCTGAACATGCCGAGCTTCTCTCGATGTCTGCTTTCCTTTTTTTTTTTTTTTTTTAGCAGTTCACGCGGCCTTTTTTTTACTACCATGTTCCAGAAGCTCTTTGTCAAGACCGACGTTTCTAAAACCAATCGCCTTTTGCTGGTTAATTAAATCCATCTTCTTTTCATATAATATCCCATTTCCATACACTTCCCAGCTGGTGTCAACTCAAAAACTTCAGAAAAATTATAATTTGTGCTTAAGATCCTTCTCGAGTAAAGTAATCCTCCTTGAAGAACCACAATGATCTGCTCATGTGAAGTTACCACGCTATGAAATTTGTCAGCTCTTGAATGCTTGTATACACGGTTTTGCTCAAATCTTCCTGACGATATGATAGCGGTGGATGCTTCTCTAAAACATCTTATGCCGAAAGCAATGGCTTCAAATCATGACCACATCCACCCCCTCTGAACCTGTGCATCCTCCGGATGTGCCAACCCTGCATACATAACATCAAACACAAGCAAGGATCAAGTAGTCATAGCATATAAACAAGACTTAAAGAAAATTTTAACTTGATGCATGAAATCTGAAAACACATTGAACTTGGCATACATTAAGAGAAGAGGGTAGACAAAAACATCTCATACAACATATCAGAACACACTAATGCACTTAGACTAGAAATCATATGAGTAAATCGAAAACTTCTTAGCTCTCTCGTTAACTCGACCCGGTCAGATCTAGTAGCCTATCCGAAGCATTTGCATATACCAGTTTTTACTAACTCGATTTATGAAACTCGCTTCTGGCTTCCCTATTGATCTTCCATCATCTGAACCCCATCAGATCTTTTCTTATTTTTCTCTTATTTTTGATCTATTTTTCTTTATTTTCATTCTTTGACCCAGCTCAACCTTCATATTTTTGTTTATATTTTTATTTATTCTTTTTCTACACGTCGGCCTATGCCGAAATCGGATGTGACTCGTGGACCTGACCACCCGGACAGGTTTAGGCCACCCATCTACCGACCTGACATAGCGCACGATGCACAATGTCAGCCTCATACGAAATCAACATCAGCTCGTGGCTCTAACCGCCCGGTCAGAGTGACTCCACCCGCCTATCAACCCGTATGAGCGCATAACAACATGTAGGTCAGGCCATACGACACAACTAGCGTCAGCTCGTGGCCCTGATCACCCGACCAGGGTAGTTCCACCCGCCTACTAGCTCATCGCAGCACCCAACAACACATACACATACACATAGATAGCTGGCTGGTATAAGAATTCTTTTCTCAAGATATAATTTGTCTGAAGATTAGGTCAGATGAGAGATCAAGAGTAGAAGTCGAAGTGTCTCACTCATCAAGTGTTTGTAAACACTACTATATACAGATACTTAGTCAAGGTCTTCCCTTCACCTTCCTAGGTCTTGCTCTCGAAAGTTCTAGTCCATCTTCTAACCTTACTCATATAATCCTGGTCCTTATGCATTACATGTAATCTAATTAGTGGCACGAGCTTTTTGCTCTACTTAATTTTTCTTAATTATGCATTTATTTACATGTTATATGCCCAACCCATGTAGTCTTTTCATATGGATATATATATATATACATACATACACATATGTGCATGAGAGAAAAAGAAACTGAATCAATAACATCTCACCAGTATAAAATCAGAAGTCGCTCGAGCTTGTCGCCTTTAATCATTCTTTCTTTAGAAAAAACTTGAACTTGGTCATCCTGCATAAATCAGAAGCTTATTTCACACGAATCTATATTAAAACAATTATTCAAAAAAGGAAAATATTACCTGGCTTTATTTATATACATTGGTATTTATTTTCTTGCCGATCTCCGAGGATCTTCCCTGACTTTATTCTTCATAAAAAAAAACCTAACTTGATTCAAAATAAACATTATTTACACATATCTTTAATACAACATTTTAATTTATCTTTAAGACGTCTCACCCCCTTCACGTTCCCTACGGAACAAGGCAAGCTGTTGTAAGAGTTCTGCATATTCTGCTAAGTCACGACTATATACAAGAAGTGCTGTTGGGTCCACTTCCATATATGACTCACGGTCATCCGAAGTATCATCTTCTCCATATGTTCGTGCCCTTCGATACCTGAGTATACTTCTTTCATTTGATGATGATATCAAGGTCTCCCTAGTGATACGATCTTTAACAAACTCTTCTACAGGAATTCTTTCTTCATTTTCAGGTGTAGGGAGTAAGTAAGTTGATATGAAAGAACTATCTAAGGTTCTCCCTTCAGGCACACTCCTTGACGTCTCTCTATATCTTTCAGGAATGCTACCCTCAGGAATGGATGTATCATTGGAATCTTCACTGTCCATTTCAGATCCTAAGATAGTTAAACAGTCCAATCAAACCTAAAAGACTTCCTATTAATAATCTGATCACAAATCTCCGTCAGTACCCTGTAAGAAACAAAAATTAGTATTAATAGAATGTCGTGAATAAGTAAAACACATACATTTACTTTATTTGCTACTTTATTTATTTATTACATCTAGACGGATTCATATTTTGTTATTTGTTTACATGGTTTTTATTATATACATACATATATATACATGTTTATATATATATATATGCACCATCTCACGATATAATTTATTTTAATCATTTTCCTTATTGATGTCTTTCTCTTCATCATCTCCACTTCCTTCCCCTTCACTTCCCTCTTCTTCATCTTCATTTATTATCGTCTCATAATTCTCATTCTCTCTTCTTTTAAAGAGCTTAACTCTTTTTCCAGCAATTAAATCCTTTAACTTGGTCCCATCTAATTCTCTAAGTGAGTATGTTCCATTATCAAAAACTTTACATACCACATAGGGACCAAACCATCTCTTAACCAGTTTTCTTCGAGCTTCATATTGAGTATTCAGTGAGCTATCATACACAAGTACCCAGTCTCCTTCCTTCAACCTTTTAGGCCTTAACCTGTGGGACTTGTCAAATGCAATTTTATTTTTCTCTCTAGAAGCTCTAAGCTTAAATGCAGCTTCTTCTACCAGATTTTTTCCTCTTTCTAGTTGAAGAATCCGCACTGCTAGAAGATCTTCTCTTGACACCTCATCTTCCCAAGGCAAGGAAGTCCATGCTAAAGCATGTGACTCCGTCGGCAAAATAGGTTTTTGACAATACATCAGTTCTGCTGGCATATATCCAGTAGTTCTAGTGTATGTCATCCTGTCTGCCCAAAGGGCAAAGGGAAGGTAATTTGGCCAATTCTTTATTTTCCCCTCACAAGCCTTAGCCAAAGCTTTAATAACTGGAGGATGACCACGCTCAATTTTTCCATTAGCTTCAGGATTGTAAGCAGTGGTGAGTGATAATCGAATTCCATATTTTTTAAAGAAGTCTTTAGCTTCCTGAGCATCAAGCTCACCTTTATCGGCAACTATTTTCTCCACATAACCAAATCTACTAAACACGTCTTCTAGTAGAAACTTGCATACATTGCTTGTAGTTTTCGTCCTTAGAGCTCTTCCTTCAACATGATTTGTTAGGTCTTCCCTTGCTAATACAATATACCTCATCTGATGCACTCCTAATGGCATTGTAACTAAATCAACAACCCACTTATAGTGAATATTAAGAGGATATGTTGGATGTAATTCATCTCTGTGTCTAACATTGGAGTACATCTGGCAAGGTCTACAAGTGGCTACGTAATTTTGGGTATCCACATACATCCCAGGCCACCAGTATCTTTCCCTTATCTTTTCATAAGTTCCTTGAAAGCCTTTATGACCGGCCCATAGTGAGCTATGCATTTCACGCATAATCCTTCTTCTCGACTCTTCACAACCTACAACTCGCTGGGGCATCTTACCCATTCCAATCCTTCGCTTCCAGAGTAATCCATCTTTCAGGAAATAATTGCTTGACTTTCTTCGAATGGTACGAAATTTTTCTTTACTCCAACTAAGATCAGGACACTTCATACTTAAATATCTCCCGATTTCCTTCCACTCATTTTCATATTCGTCTTCATTAAATCTTTCTGTTATTTCTATTTGGATCTTGTAAGGTTCTTCTTCTATCCATCTGTTATCTTTCCCTCTTCCTAAGCTATTTTGAACTTCTTTTGAAGACTCAGTACAAATTCCAAGCCTTTCATTTTGATGCTTAGGCTCTTTTCTATTTAGTTCAGTGGATGCTTCATTTAGGCTTAAATTATGTACATGTGAAGCATAAAAGTCCAGACTTATCTCTTCATCATTAGAAATCATCGAATCTTCATTTTCATATATAGCTCGTGATAGCATATCAGCCACCACATTATTCCTTCCAGCTATATGAACAAACTCAGGGTTTAGCGACTTAATATATGCTATCCATCTTAACATAGCAATATCTGCAGTGGAACAATTCACGATCATTCCCAACAATGGTAAACAATCTGTTTCTACTACCACATTTGCCCCAATCAGATATTCTTTATCGTTTTTTAGCGCAGTCACTATTCCCCAAAGCTCTCGCTTAATTTGAGGGTAACCTCTCTGGCGAACATTTAGAACTTTAGCTCCGAAACGAATTGCATATCTTTTTCCTTCATCATCCTCTTGGCCGATCGCCCAACCTATACCTGTCGGACTTGTATCTATGGTGATATAAATTTCTTTATTATCAGTATAATCAGCCTTTCTAAGCAATGGAGCTTCTGCAAGTGCTTTCTTTAATTTTCTCACAGCTTGAGTATGGATATCTTTCCATTGAAATCTTTGCCCTTTCCTAAGCAATTGATAAAGTGGGTCAGCAATATGGGCAAAATGGGGAATCCATACAACATAGAAAACACATGCCCCAAGAAATCTCCTTACTTCAGTGATCGAGGAGCAGACCTCTTTCATGTGCTGAATGGCATCTACTTTCTTTGGACATGGCTTCCTTCCTTTAGGTCCACATAAACTTCCTACAATTAAAACCTCTTGCACTCCAAATACTGATTTTTCAGCAGACAATCTCAAATGAACCTCTTCCAGCCGACTGAGAATGGATTCACAATCAGTTATGTGTTTTTTAACAAAATTCCTACATCCATCCTCATCAAGAGTCTCGTCTCTATCTCTTTCTTCACAGCCTTTAATAGGAACATCATCAATGAATGGCATAGTCAGATGTGGAATAAAATCCCTAAGAACTTTATGCATACCATTCATCATATGTGCCACCGAGTTCGTGGCACCTTGCGGCAAAGTGCACATGCGCACAAGCCCAAGTGGCGTCCTCATAGTCGTCAAATCGCAGCTTTCGAGAGCTAGCTGGAATTGATCATATCCAGAGTGTAAATCTCCCATCGAATAAATAGATCTTCCTGCAAAAGCTTCTGCATATTCGTCTACAATAGGCCCAGTTCCCATATTTCTAATTGTCACTTTATTCACTGGCTGTAGATCTTGGATAAATCTTAATGACCCATTCTTTTTTGGTACAGTAAACCAACGGTTAGAATAAGGAGCACTTGATGGCTCAAGAATCCCCATTCTAATCTTGTCATTCAACAGATCAATTAGCTTTGAAATATGAGCTTTTGGTACTGGAATTGGTCTGAGATTCCAAGGTACATGTGGTATTGTGAAAATTATCATAGGTGTCACCACAGATGGATCTACACATCCAATTTCTTGGGCATTGAAAGAAAAAGCTTTTCCATGCTTAAATAACATCCGAGAGAATACATTCTTCTCTTTTTCGCTGAGGAAACCATCTTTCCCTAATTGAATTTGCTCGAGTGTTTCTTTAGTGAATTTGTGGCCTATTTTTCTCTTATCTCTGAGAGGTGGTTGAGATTTTACATCATCCATAAGTTTATTACTATCTTCAGGAAGCGGAACTGCAACTGGCTTTATCTTTTTATCAATTGTTTTGTATTTTGTTTCAACGAAGACTTCTTTACCTATTTCATCTTGCTCAAACTTTGCTATTTCCTTATACATGGAAATAGAGTGCGTTCGAATCACATAATCACTCCTTTTTCCTTGAATTAACTCTTGCAGATCAAACAATGTGTCTGCAAAGGATATCTCATCAAAGACTCCAGAGATTTCCTCGTCGAAGTTAAGCACTCTACATCCATGAAAGTTTCTTTGAAGATCTGCTATGTATTGTTTTTCCCACCTTTTTAACTCAGAAAAAACACGAAACTGAAATGAATTTGTCAAAGAAAGTGCTATAAAACTTGATATAAACATATTTACATTCGGGATCTTTTCACTTTTCAAGCTTTCATAGTCCCGACTTATGAAAGCTTCCTTTAAAAACTTTGATCCTCGAATTCTTCAGGAATAGGTCTTGTCCGAAGAGAAGTTCTATTCCTGATATGATCTACACATACCGTCATGAATTGAACTGCCTTTTTTCCATCCTTACTACGGATTCGCGCATAAGCCGATCCATCTTCTAAGACTCTTGTTTCCATTCTTAAGGCAGTAATATATGGCTGCCCTAGAATCAATGAGTAACTAGAATGATCTTGTACGAAAAAATTTTGATAATCACTGACATCTCCAATTGTAACTAGAACCTGCGGGCATGCACCAAACAACTCACCTGGCATCGAGTTCGCAGCCTTAATTCTCCAACCAGGCTGCATGTCTATTGGCCATTTCCCCTTCATATAGAGATCTTTGGACATCAAGTTAACTTCAGATCCATGATCAATAAGAGCGACAACTGGAGTGCTAATTTTCTCTAATCTTACCAACGTCTCAGTTGTGGCTCGAGCCCAATGATCTTTAGTGTAATAACTCGAAGGGGTTATGTCGGAAGGATTCTTCTCCAAGGATATTTCCTCATGCACGCACGGTTGAACGTTAGTCTCAATTGGTTCAAGTACATTTTTTAGTTCTTGTACTTGAGCTTGCACAGTATGAACAGGAGTCTCTTCATCCATTCTTTCAATCTCTTGCATGTCAGCTATTGGTTGTCGTTTCCTTCTTAAGAGGTCAATTATTACTTCTAGAAATTCTCTTTTTGCTATTCCCAGTAACTCACCAAGTGTAAATTCGATTACACTATCGAGCACTCTTTTCTCGAGAACTTGTTTAAGATTTGTGGCTTGCTCTATGTGCGATTTTAGCATATATGAGGGATTTCTCACTCTTCCTTGTCCTTTTTTCACAGGTTGCATTTCTTGATCTTGAGGAGGAATATTATCGTGGGTAGAGACTGGCATCTCAGCAGAAGTAGGAATTTGGACTTGAGTCGGAATTTTATTTGGTTGGATTATTGTTGGTTGTGATGGTGGATCTATTTGAATGGGTTGGTTTGTTTGTGTTGGATGGTTTTGGTTTGGTATTTGAGGTTGTTCATGTGAAGCTTCTACTTGACGCCTAGTTCTTCTTTTCTCCTCTTCACCCTCATTGGTTCTTCTTCGTTTCTCTTCCACTACTGCTTCATGCTCTACCGAAGAGCATAGGTATGTAACAACCGAGAGAGTATCTACAGGATCATCCCATCCACTTACCCCTCGGATTTCATTACTAGCTGTTTTTAAAATTTCATGATGCATCTTCCCGCGGTCTAAGGACTTTATTACTTTAGACCACGGTTCTAAATCATTATTTTCGTCAACTACCTGACATGCATACGTATGCGATGTTGAAGCAACGTTTTCACATGTGCCAGGGAAGAATATTCTCATTCCTCCCCGACCAAAATTAATGTTTACTTTTTCTCCAGTCTTAGAGTCATATATCATCTTTTCCTTAACGAATACCAAATTTTTTGCTAATGCTTCTTTGAAGCTCTCACATGAGTATCTGTTATGCTCCAAAGAGTCACACCAAATACATCTTTTAATTTCCGGAGCTTTTGGATTTTTAGGTGCCGGTGCTTGTAAAGATTGAGATTCAATCATCTGTTTCATACTTTGAATTGTAAGGTCACTAAACTTTTTAAACATATCTTCCATTGTATTAGTGGGCACAACATCCTTTGGTGTTGGTAGGTTTACCTGAGGGTTCTGTACAAGTTGTTGAACAGCCTGAGCTTGTTCTTCTTGCATATCATCATGCCAGCTCTGCATGAACTTAGACAAAGTTCTTTGCTTTTCTACATATCCTCTAACAGCTTCATCTACATTACCCCAGTCTTCGGTAAGACCAGACTCAGTTCCTATCTGTTGTAATTGTGGAAAAATTTCTTCTCGGGCTTTCGAATCTATAGCCCGGAGAAACAAGGATACCTTTTCTTGATCTATAGCCCTCCTATCATAATCAGATAAGTCTGCAAATTGCTGATCAAACTCCCTTTTTATATCTAGAATGGATTGATCCTTTGGTTTATGTATCCACTTTAGAAATGTGGATCTAGTCACTTTATCTTCGTCATCCAGCACAAACATCCTTGTGAGTATCATCTTATATTGTGACCATCTTATTTGCCCTTCCACAACTAGTCGAGGTGCATCCACAACTAGTCGGTCACGCAAATGCAATTCTGAAACGTATACAAAGTTGTCTATTAATTCTTGGTCACTTAATGGTGTAAGACCCGTACCAAGGTATCGTGCCTCCAATTCATATTCCTTACAAAAACGAGTAACATTTTTACCACTGAAATATCCACTTCTTCTGATTACTCGCTCATGAAATGCCTGAATGGCACTCCGTCTTTTCTCGTCCTGCTGAAAGCGCAGGAGTTGGGTTATAATATCCATCGTTGCGTCACCCATAAATGATCAAGCACAATGAGCTCACTCAACCGCACCACTCTTTAAACTAGGATCAGGATCTCTACACTCTCCTCCTTTCACGTCGGGTTCACCAGGTATGTCGTCGGGATTCATTTAAAGGAGGGTGTAGTTCACCTATGTCAACGACAAAGAGCTCCGTTTGTGGATCATTTCAACTGTCAAGTTCTTATGTTAACACACGTAGGGCGCTTATCAACGAAATCATGGAATGCTACAAAATACCCTTAACTAGTAAAGGACTACACTTGGAAGCAAGACGTTCATGGAAAGGAGAGGAAGAAGGAACGATTAAGTGTGTATCACACTCTTTGTCCCTTCATACAATCCTATGTGGATTCGGTTTTCACTTCATGGTCAGGCTTATGTTTTAAATATAGGAGAATTTTGTATATCTGAGAAGGAAGGAATTCATGGAGAAATTGCTTAAGCACATTAAGAACCAAAATTTATTCGCTTTGGTCAATATGAACTAACGTTCATCAGGTTCGTCTCGCATAAGAAGAAAGCTTTATCTTGGATTCAAGTCGTTTTTCAATACATTTCTTTCAGCCGAATTCTTTAGGCTTTATTCGTACTCATTTGAATTTCTCACTAATACAAGCTAAGAAAGCTTAAACAATTAAAGATCATCCTCCCGTTGCCATCCTTAGTTCATCCAATCTGAGGCTTAAATGGTTTTCCAATTCTACCGCACACCTATTGTGACGCACATGCGTACCATACACCTCGGGGAACAGATTTGATGATGCTCACGAGTGTCGTCGACGCAATGCAACTAGTTTCTTACACACAAAATGCCACTGTGTGATTCTGAAATTGGCTAAAATCGTGGTAGACCTTCTCGAAACAGTACAATGGTTTCAACAAAAGTACCATAAACGCTTTGAGGATACAAGACCACTCAATATTAGCTTCAGTTGTGAAATCCGTATGAATTACTTCCAGATTACACACGTTTTCTCTTACGGATGTGGATTGCCTTCGGTATTTAACAGAGCTAATACTAAAAGGCTGAGAGATTAGTTGATGCAGTAATCTGTACGCAGTTTCCAAGTCGAGGTGTTTAGAGGAGGAACTAAAAGACTGAGCGTGATGAAGATGCGGGATGAAGACCTCCCACACTTCCTTCTGCGCCGCTGCTTAACTACGTCTAACTACGCTAAAGATTATGCAAAACTTTATCTAGCATTGATATATGCTAGTTCTTCTATAAAGTCAAGCCTAAAGCAACAACTGTCCATTGAAGAAAATGACATGATCCGTATGAGCTCTGCCTTAACAGTCTACGGTCATATTATTCTCACAGAGCCACTTTCCATTTAATCACAGATTCTTCCGCAGGAACAAAAATGCGATTGACAACCATAATTCAAGCCATTTATGGAAAAGACAGACAAAACCTGATCATCGAAGCTTCTTCACCAGCCACATAAAATGCACAGAACATATCATTTTCCCAACAAATGATGGTTTCGCATGCTGGCTCTTTTAATGCGATCATCAAGCACCTCTACTTGTAACTGAAGCTCTTATTAATCCCTTGAACTGTAGTAAAAAAATTTACGCCTTTTATGTTGTTGCACCCGAACGTGAACAAACTCCCGGAGTGAATTCTTTAGTATTATCAACTTCCTTGAATGGATAAGCAAAGAGCAATTACACTAAGTGAAATGAATCACTTTATGCATATCATTTCTATTATAAACGTAATGCAACACTATTCTTATTCGATGATCATCTGTACAAATTGTTGACAAAGCGTTTGAAACAGTAAGCAGTGGACAGAATAGAACACAGCATCCTATATTACTGTAATGACATAGTTCAAACAATATCAACATTTGTCAGAGAATACCATGGACGGGTCCACAATTAGAAGCATCGCATTGCCTGGATGTCATTAGAGTCACTTGTTGATCACAGAAATCAGAGCATTCCTAAAACTTGGGCTCCTTTTCAAGTTCCTTGCCAGATCGTCTATCAATCTTGGTCAGAATCTCAGCAAACTTCACAGCAAGCAATATGGTGGCTGAAGCTGATGCGAGTCTATGATTGTGCATCTGTTGCTATGAGCTGGATGTGCAATGATCCTCTTTGAACTCCCTCTATAATGTTCTGCACGACCTCTGTGCTTTCCCATATGCGTGCATGTTTCTCTCTTTCTCGTTATATCAATACGAGACTACAGGAAAATTTTCTTTTGTGCTCTACCAGTCCCTCAAAAAAAAAATGAAGCGGTTTCCATTTTTTTCCCCTCCGATCATCATAGATAGCCCGAGAGCTCTGAAGTATGCTTCCCTCCTGTCACACGTTCTTCCTCAAACAGCCTTTTCAAACTCTGCAGATTCCCTTCTGTATGCGGACGCAGAGCTTCCGCTTCTGATGATAGCATCTATGTTCTATTATGATGATTGGTTGTCTGATGCCAAGAGGAACAACTTCTACCCTTCTCTTTCGATGCCGCCCCAGTAAACAGACCATGCTTCCTTTTCTTCTCTTTCGCACGCGGCTGAAGATCCGTTGATCTCCCCTTTCTCGTAGCTTCCAGCTCCTGCCACAGTCCCCGATCCCCACTTGCCAAAGCCTCTTTTTTCACCTGAACATGCCGAGCTTCTCTCGATGTCTGCTTTCCTTTTTTTTTTTTTTTTTTAGCAGTTCACGCGGCCTTTTTTTTACTACCATGTTCCAGAAGCTCTTTGTCAAGACCGACGTTTCTAAAACCAATCGCCTTTTGCTGGTTAATTAAATCCATCTTCTTTTCATATAATATCCCATTTCCATACACTTCCCAGCTGGTGTCAACTCAAAAACTTCAGAAAAATTATAATTTGTGCTTAAGATCCTTCTCGAGTAAAGTAATCCTCCTTGAAGAACCACAATGATCTGCTCATGTGAAGTTACCACGCTATGAAATTTGTCAGCTCTTGAATGCTTGTATACACGGTTTTGCTCAAATCTTCCTGACGATATGATAGCGGTGGATGCTTCTCTAAAACATCTTATGCCGAAAGCAATGGCTTCAAATCGTGACCACACCGTCTCCTCTACTACCAGAGAACCATGTAATGTCTCTTCATTAATGAATAAAAGGGTTACATCACTTCGCTACAACCTTTCAGTACGTGCGGTATATGAAAAATATAAAATTACAATGTGCCAATTCGGTGGCCTAACACTGGCACGCACGGTGGACTCGCACCTGCAACGACTCTAAACTTAAGGCTCATCTACAATGCCTTGGGTATACATAGTTCGGGCTAATTTAAAGATTCTAGTGATTTTTTGTTTTAAGGAATCCAACATCAGCTTTAATGTTTCCGGCTCCACCAGTTGTGCGTCAGTGCGTACTGAACTCGCCGAAATAACCTAACTTATCAAAGCATCGGTCTGTAACTGCAAAAAGGCCTCTTGCAAATAAAAATCATTGGCAAGGGCTGCATCGCGGCTCAATATTATATCAGCAATTTGACCATCGATTCTGGATAGTCGGTCTGCTTGAAATCCTAGCTGCTTTTCTCTTCGTTCCAGCTCTTGAGCTTGATATTGAATTGTTTGATAATAAGCATCTCTTTCTTTCAAATCCCTGCTAATTCCTTCTTAAGTTGAATTGTCAGACTCGTCTGTGCTTTTAGAGCAGAATTCGCATGAAAAAGATCGGCAGATGTGGCCTGTAATTCTGCAGTAGTCTGCTTAGCTAAAGTATCCATCTCTTGTCCTTTCTACACGACCTCATCAAGCTCGACATGAGTTTCTTCTAAAAGATTACTGAGAGCAATCCGAGCATCCTCCTTATCCTGAACCAACTGATTTAATTGCTTGATTTCTTCATCACGAGCAGTTAAAAGAACATCCTTGGCTTTTAACTCAGCCAACACTGCATCTCTTTGAGCAATTAGATGATCCTGCTCTGTAATCTGAGCTTGAAGTTGCTGAAGTTGAACCTGCAAAGCATGGTTCTCCGCTTTCATCACATTAGTCTCTTCTTGCAAGGGAGCAATATCGGCTTCTAAGACATCCACTTTGTGCTGTAATTCATGTCTTATAGTGTCGGTTGCCATCTTCAATTGCATAGGTGACTGCTAAGAGAATTGGATCAAAAGTCGACCTATAGATTCCAGATCATTGAACATCATAGTCAGAGGAACAAGGAGTTGCTGGGATGAAGAAGCTGATAATAGATGAGGGGAAGGTGGTAGAGAGTAATTCGGAGAAGAAGATGAAGTAGCGGGTGCGTCAGGAACAACAGGCGGAACAGAGACAATGGGCTCAATCGGGTTTATTGGTGGAGGAGTGGGTATAAGAGTTGTCTACCTTCTCGCCTCAGCCTTGTCGATTACGGCTTCAATCATGGTTATCACATCGTTAAGAACTTTAGCAACAATTTGCTTCAGAGCTTCTTGATTCTGCTGATGAGAATCTTCCCGAGAAGAAATTTCTTTAGAGTCTTCTTCGTGGGCACCCTGCTCTTGCTGTTTATTCGGAGAAGACAAACCAGAAGACTCAACGTGAATAGAAGTAGTAGTATCGTGGAAAACTTCTTCTTCATGTCCGGCAGTTGATCCTTGCACTTGGCTCTCAGAGGGCTTATACGGCTACATTTCCGGTGAAGAAGTTGAAATAGGTTTGCATCATCATCGTCCTCATCCTCGATCATATGAGATTCTTCGTGTAATAAGAAGGGAGCATTTGGAGGTGGTTGCGCGGCATGGAGTACCGGAAAAAGAAAAGTAAGGATATGGGGAAGACGAGAACGAGGGAGGTCACCCTTAGTAACTTGTTTGATAACCGCGACACATTCACGGTGAATGTGCCGGAAATAGAAAGAAGCAAAATTGACAAACTCGTGGGAAGCCATGTCTATCATCGAATAAAAGGGGCGCGATATACCATAAGTGTTTTTTTGCAAATTCAAAATAGCTACTAAAAATTGCAGAGCAGTTCGCTCTGGTTTGGGTCTACACAAAATGGCATACTCATTAGATGAGTGTCGAGGAAACAATTCGATCATGGTGGCGACGGGGAGGAGGGGACCATTCTCCAATCCTTCCATGGGGAGGCGAAAAGCTTCAGCAAACGAAGCTAAAGAAATAACAATGCGGGATGGTAAACAAACAATGGGCCAACTCTGCTCTGTAGCAGGTGTGGCAGCAATAGCAGAGATAATTTGCGCATGGAATGGGTGACATTACACTGAATGCCATGGCAATTCAACGAAATTCAATAAACCACGAGTGCGCAAATACTCACTCACTTCTGGAGTGAGTCCTACACGGAAGGTAGGACATTCGCTAAAGCTTCCATGGTGCGCATAAGTAAGAACAAGGATACAGACGACAATGAATATGCACAAGCACACAAACTCAGTAACGATTAGCAATAAAAGAAACAAGATTAAGTAAACACACAAGCCACATTAGGCGGTCGAAAACCCTAATTATCGCACGGTATTGGAAAGATATCCGTCATAATTATGGCATGCATGCAAGAGAAGAAACAGTAACACAGGGTGCCGATTCATCATATTTAGATACCATAACGAGGAGATTACGGTCAATGGTCAACCGAAATGCGGGAAAAGAAATAAAACAAATGACAGGCGATCAAAACAAAGTACACGTCATCGGTTGTCGGCCGGTAGTTGATATGGGCGAAGCTTAGATCCATTAATCACTTTTGGAAAGAGAACTCTAGTTAAGGTGGCCAACCAAAAAGTTGCGGGTCCCACTTGGGTAGCAATCCGGTATGGACCAAACCACCGTAGTTTAAATTTCCCAGAAAACTGATTTGCTTTAGCATTATAAAATAACACAAGTTGCCCCACCGTAAACACAGGGGTCTTGAGGAAACGATCATGAGTACGGGCTTGACGAAGCTGAACTTCTTGAAGAGTCATGAAGCTTTCCCAGCGCTGTTCATCCAATGCTCTATGTGCATCCAACCGAAATGGCAAAGATTCTTCGCGCGGTAATTTCTGAGCTAAAGCCACACGTAGGCTTGGCACTACTACTTCCATCGCTGCAATAGCTTCCAATCCATAAGCAAGCTTGAACGGGGTATGCCAGTAGCTACCTTGTATGTAGTCTGGTAAGCAAAACTGCACGTAGTAACTGGTCCCAACGTTCCGGACATTCCAAAAGCAATTTGCGAAGCATAGTCAACAAAGTCTTATTGGTACTCTCCGCCAGACCATTAGCACGTGGATAGTAAGGCGAGCTGAATTTGTGGACAATCTGAAATGTCTCGGTCAATACTTGCATTAAGTGGTTAGCAAAGTGTGTACCTTGGTCCGTAACGATTTCTAGAGGCAACCCATATCGAGGAAAAACATCCTTCATTAGGCATTTAGCCACTGAAACTGTTGTGGCCGACCATAATGCCCAAGCCTCCGCCCACCGAGTGGCATAATCTGTACAATTCAGTATGTATCAATTGTTGGTGAAGGTTGCTAGTGGTGTTATTGGACCAATAAAATCTAGACCCCACTTTTGAAAGGGTTCTAGAGGTAAAACAAGTTGAAGGGGAAAGACGTGCCGCTGTAATGGCTGTCCAGACCATTGACAGGTATCACACCGCTGCACAAACTGAGTCACATCTTTGTACAGTATAGGCCACCAAAGTCCACTTTGCAGAATTTTATGGTGAGTAAGATCAGCTGCAAAATGTCCGCCCGAAGGTAATGCATGAGCCATAGCAATAACCGATTCTGCTTCATGTAGTACAATTGACCTACAATCAATCGGAATCGGCGACTGTAAACTTCAAGTTTCTGCCACAGAGCAAGGGGAATTTGAGGAGGAATACAACTGTCGGTGAGAAAAGTAAGTAACGTATCGTAGTATGTAGGAGTAACAAGAGGTTCTGTAGATTCCTCAGTAGCTGGTTCAGTAATGTAAATTGCCGGTGTAGTGTCATCAACCCCTACCGGAGCTTCATCGGAATCCTACCGAGATAGAAAATCCGCCAAGGCATGTGCTGTGACGGATCGATGAATAACTTCATGGTCGAACTTCTGTGATAATAAAACCCATCGAGCCAAGCGACCACCTAAATGTTGCTGCCGGACCAAATACACAAGTGCGGCATCATCCACGTGGAAGGTGAATTTTTGGCCCAACAAATAATGGCGGAACGTCTTCACAGAGTACACCAACCCGAGACATTCTCTTTCGGTCACTGAATAGTTTCTTTCAGCAGGGGCTAATCGGCGACTCGCATAATATACAAGCCAAAACCATTTGTCAGTTTGCTGCATTAGAACGCTTCCAATGGTGATGTCCGATGCATCTACAAAGACATGGAACGGACGTTCCCAATCAAGGGGTTGCAAAATTGGGGCCTGCGTCAATAAAACTTTTAAACAATCAAATGCAGTTTGGCACACTGGAGTCCATTCATACTGCCGTGGAGGACTAGTCATAAGACGATTAAGTGGTGTTGCTAAATGAGCTAACCACCGTAAATGTCTGTCATGCCACCGGATCTGGCCCAGGAAGCGCATAACTTCTTTTGGTGTTGTGGGGACTAGTGCCTCCAACACGGCTGCAACTTTATCCGGATCGGTTTGTATTCCTTGTGCAGAGATAATATGTCTGAGTAGTTTGCCACAAGAGACCGCAAAAACAGATTTTGTCGGATTCAAGCATAGTCGGTATTCGTGACATTTTTCAAAGCAGCACCGTAAATGATACAGGTGCGCCACAGTCTTACCAAATAAGGAAAAGTCGTCCAAGTATACTTGCATAAAAGTGGTTAAATAGGGTGAAAAGACTTCTTGCATACATCGTTGAAACGTACTTGGAGCATTCCTTAATCCAAACCACATTACCGTACAAGCATAAACACCCCAGTTTGTGATAAAGGTTGTTTTAGGTATGTCCTGTTCTGCCATCCTCACCTGGTTATAGCCACTGTAACCATCCAAAAATGAATACATCTCGTGCCCAGCCACCCTGTCAAGCATTGTGTCTAGAAAGGGGAGAGGAAATGGATCCGGTACAGTGGCAGCGTTGAGTTTCCGGTAATCAACACAGATGCGCAACTGTTTATTTTTCTTCGGGACAATCAGGATTGGAGATATCCATTCAGCATGCTCAATTGGTACAATGAATTCCACCTTCAATAACTGATCGAGTTCTGCTTTGACCTGTGCTGCATAATTGGGGTTCATTCGGTAACTAGACTGTTTGATTGGCTTCGCCTCTGGTTTGAGCACTACCCTATGTTGATAGATCCGCGGGTCCAGACCTTTCATATTTTGATAGTCCCAAGCAAAAACATTGGAAAACTCATGCAAGAGTCGTATCAAATCATCTTGAAATGTCTTTGACAATCCTGCCTTAATCTTAACTGGTTGCGGGTTCACCGCATCACCCAAATTATATGTTACTAACTGATCTTCCGGTACATAAAATTGTCGAGGTTGTACCAGATCATCAGCTGACTGCAAAAGTTGATGTAAGGTGGCTCCATCCATAGCGACACTATCATCTACGTGGGCATCTCCGATCACTGGTTCCACCGTGCAAGCGGCCAGACTCCACTTGTCTGTGATGGAGTGGAGATCTACAGTACCTAATGAGATCAGATCCTTATTGGTCTTCAAGAATGCCTCTTCCTCGTCGTCAGATAAGCCATCCAACATGTGGACTGGCTCCGCTACATATGGTCTTGCATGAAGCTCGCAAGGTTGCATGGCATCCAATTTAACTACATATTTATGGTGATTATCTTTGAAAGTTAACTCCTGCGCTGACCAATCATGTACAACTTTGGCTTGTTTCAACCATGGTCGACCAAAAAGTAAATTGTAGTCGAGGCTGGATTCTGGTAGTTCTAAGACTACAAAAGTTATTTTGAACGTGGTACCCTGCAAGGTAATCAGAATATTCTGTACGAGTCCCACCGGATGGACTCGGGATTGGTCTGCCATTCGTACAAAAAATTGTACGGGCTCGATTTGGGTCCACCCCAATTTCTTGCAGAGAGTTGTAGTTGCAATATTCACACCCGAACTACCATCAATAAGCACTTGAGTAATCTTGTGATTTTTATGCCAGACAGTGATCAATGGGACTGAATGATCCACCGTAGAATCAGCTTCCGGTTGTATTGTGGCAGTGGCCGGAGTACAGGAGGATCCAGGACTAACCTGTTGTTGGAATCGCTGCCTAACTCCTGGCACTAAGGCGAGCAACTGTCCCAAAGGGAGTGTAATTGAAGCCTTGGCTAGAATATCCCATACCTGATCTGTTTGGGTCGTACTTCTCACCGATTCTGATGATGATTCTACTATTGCTGGGGCAGAATTTTGCTCATTCGATCTTGCCTTTGGCAGGGGAACTTGTGTTACCGGAATTGGATCAGGAAACACAGTTGGCTCTTTAGCTATCCATTGACTAGCCTTTGTATACATTCACTGTTGCTCACGGATACCAGGCTCGAACACCTCAACTGCTGGTTGCAACTGCTTACCCGATCTTGTCTGGACCACTATTGCTTGTGATTCAACTGGTGAAATATAGACCATGTTGGTCATCGGGTTTTGTCGCTCCTTCCTTTTGTCGTACTCTGTTGCATCCTTGCAAAATCTACGGATGTGGCCAATCTCGTCGCAAAAATGACATCGAGGTGGTGGAAGAGAAGTACCTTCCGCTGATGTACCGGCCTGCCATCGATTTGAATTGAAATTGGTTTTGCGCTGACCCTTGTAATTTCTATATCCTTGCGACTGATTGTTTCGCATCTGTGGTGGCACGTAATGGGTTGCAGGCTAACCTGGTTCCTGTATGATCCTTTGTTCTTGGCACCAATGAACAAGTATCATTTTCTTCAAGTGCCTTCAACTCCTCTATCATGGCTCCAATCCATTCCCTATGCTTATTTGCTTCTTCAAAAAAGTTAGGTTCTACTTGACTCATGTAAGCATAGTGTCTTGCAATGAATGAATCATTAACCTTTGAACAAGGTATTTAACTCTATTGAATGGCCTTACCTTACCATTAGGTGGTACGAATTTTCTCTTCCTTGGTTTAGATGCTTTAAGTCCTAGAGTTTCTAATTTTTCCATATCTTTGTCACTTGTAGATTCCATGTCTACCCATCGATGGTCTTCATCGTTTTCCTTTTCTGTTGCTTTGCTACCTTCACTTGAATGAGATTCATCCCTTTTCCTTCCATGCCAAATGAATGTAGTAATCTCCTCTACTGGTGTGCTTGAAGTGGTTGGACCACTCATCTCCATGCTTTATTGTTGCTCTTTGGACTTCTTCTCGGCTTCATATGCATCATCAAATTGTACAACATCTTTGCTACCATAGCAAGGTAGCAACTCATCAAATATTACATCCCTAGCAACCTTAAGCTCTTTGATGCAAGGATTATAGCATCTAAAACCCTTTTTCTCTGAAGAATGTCCATTAAATATACACCTATCTGCCTTCGAGTCTAACTTGTGTCTCAATTCTTGAGGTATGTGAACATAGCACACACAACCAAATACTTTGAGATGTGAAAGGTTGGGTTCTTACCTTACCAAGCTTCATAAGGTGTAACTCAATGTACTCCTAAGGTTGGACACCTATTCCTAATGTATATGGTTGTATTTGTTGCATCAACCCAATAGAGAGTTAGGAACATTCATTTCCTTTAACAAAGCTCTAACCACTTTTGATATGTATCTATTCTTCCTCTCTACAACCCCATTTTGTTGAGGTGTATATCTGCAAGCAAATTGCCTTTTGATGCCATGTTCATGTAGAAAATTTGAAAATTCATTTGAAAAATACTCCCCCCTCCATCTGATTTGAGAGTCTTTATATAGTTCCTTGTTTCCTTGTCCACTAGGTTTTTGAACCTCTTGAAGTTGTAAAAGACCTCTCACTTTTATTTCATGCAATACATCCAAACAAACCTTGAATGATCATCTGTAAATGTGAAAACATATCTATTACTTCGAATGGATGGATCCCTTGTAGGTCCCCATACATATGTGTGTATGACATGTAAGAAATAAAACAACACAGCGGAATAGACCTGTAGACAGAGTTGAGAGAAAAACGCAGACAAAGATAGACGCAGACTGAGAGATAGAGAACTCAAATTCTCAGATTGCCGAGCGTAATGCAGTTACAATGATGGTGATGTCCACCTGTACGCTCCCACTATGGAGCTTAGATGGCGATCTAGACAGACTCTAGATGAAGGGCTTACTAGTGCGCAATGCTATGTAAAGCTCAACCTGGGCCATGCTTATATAGCTTTTACAAGGCAGTTCGGTATAGATAAACATAGTCGGGAGATACAAAATAGTCGGTAAAATATATGATCCGACAATATCTCCACGACCAGAAGTCCTACCGTCTCGGCCCTACGGGCCGGGGGGATAGGCCCCACGGACCTCGCAGAAGGGGGCAAGCCCCCCTCTGCACTCCCCCCATTAAGGTTCTATGGGGAAACCGCGCGACGCCACAGGGCCTTTATTTTCACCTTAAATGGCAACCCAATGGCCTGGAAGTTTATGCCCTACCTAACCTAACGGCTAGGCTCACAAAGATCATCTTCAACCATCAACGGTCACACATAGACCTCATCTAACTTGGAAGTTAGGGTTCCACAAATGTCCGGGCTCTCATAATGGCTTCTCCTCATAATGGGGGCCTTACAACTTAGAGCACCATGAATCATTTGTGGTCACATGAGGGTGGAGTATTGAGCATATCTAACACCCCCCCTCAATGTCCACCCGATGGTGAACTACCTCCTTGGTCCAATCCCAAGCTTTGGAAAGTGTCGAAGAATTTTCTCTCTTCCAAGAGCCTTGGTGAAGATATCTGCCCCATTTTCTTTAGTAGGGCAATAGGTTATCTCCACGACCCCGTCCTCAATCAACTCACGCACATAGTGATACTGGATTTCTATGTGCTTGGTACGTGCATGGAAAACAGGATTTTTGGCGATGGCCATGCAACTTTGGTTGTCACACTTCAACTCTATAGCCTCTTGTCCTTGTATTCCTATGTGCCATAGGATCCTCCTCAACCATACTGCTTCACATGCTGCAACGCATGCAGCTTTGTACTCAGCTTCAGTAGAAGATAATGCTACAGTCGGTTGCTTCTTACTGATCCAAGAGAAAATCCCTGATCCTAAAGAAAAGCAATATCCAAAAACTGATTTTCTGGTATCAATATCTCCTGCCCAATCTGAGTCACAGTATCCGACTAGAGATGATCCTTCTTCATAAAGAATTCCATAATCAGTGGTTCCTTTCACATACCTGAGTATCCGCATGCTTGCCTTCCAATGAGTTTGGCAAGGCTTATTAGAGAACCTGCTTACTACTCCAACAACATAAGAGATGTCTGGTCTGCTATTACACAAGTAGATGAGACTTCCAACTAATTTCCTGTATCTTCCAATGTCCACTAGAGGTGAAGTATCTTCAATAGATAATTTTGTGTTGACCTCCATAGGTGTAGAAATTTCCTTGCAATCCTCCATGTCGAATGCCTTCAATATCTGCCTTGCATACTTTTGTTGAGAGATGAAAATCTTCCCTGGTTCCTGCCAAACTTCAAGATCTAAGCAATAATGCACTAAGCCCAAGTTTTTCATTTCAAACTCTGAACTCAGGGCATCTTTTGTTTGTTGAAGAAGAGCATCATCATTTCCTGTAATCACAAGGTCATCTACATAGAGTACAAGCACAATTGTCTTCCCTCCTTTCTTTAGAACATACAAGTTAGCATCAGAAGCACATCTTTTGAACCCTAGATCAAGAGATACTTATCTATCCGTTGGTACCATGCTCTAGGGGCTTGTTTTAGCCCATATAATGCCTTCTTCAGCTTACATACCTTGTTCTGTGAATGGGGAGCCTCAAACCCTGGTGGCTGAGACACATATACCTCCTGCTTGAGGTCTCCATTCAGGAATGCTGATTTAACATCCATGTGATAGATTGGCCAACGCTTATGTGCAGCCACAGCTAGTTCTACTCCGATAGTAGTCATTCTTGCAGTCGGGGCAAATGATTCACAAAAGTCAATGCCTTCAACTTGTGAGTAGCCCTGTGCAACAAGTCTTGCTTTATATTTTTCTAGAGTACCATCAGCCTTATACTTTAGCTTCCAAACCCACTTGGTGCCAATGACTTTACGCTTAGGGGGTCGATCCACTAGCTCCCAAGTTCCATTCTTCATGATATTGTTGTATTCTGTTTCCATGGCAGCCCTTCAATTCGGATCATGGAGTGCCTCTTCCACATTGCTTGGTTCCTTCGCTTCTTCTTGAATGAGATCAGCCATCAAGGCTGTGTTTACAATATGGGCGCTCGCCCGTCTCTGTTCCTCTATTCTCTGTGATCGCCTCGGTCCATCTGCAACCTGTTCTAGTGACTGTGGGATGGGGTTTGCAGAATCATAGAGCTGCCTCACCCAACGTAGCAATGGCTTTTCCACTTGGGTGTCGACAGGTTGGTGACTTTCAGACTCATCATCTGAAGATGATGCTTCCTTCTCTTGTGTAGAAGGGATAGCTCTTGGGCCAGGTTCATAGTGGATTGCCCCTTCGCCTGATGATAAAGTGGAAGCTCTCTTTTCCTCCTCCACTGCATGTGGCTGCTCCTCCTTGAACACCACATCACGACTCGCCATGATCTTCTTAGCCTCAGGGTCATAAAGCTTATAAGCCTTCTTATCTTCACTGTACCCTAGGAAGATACATTTGATGCTTTTTGGTTGAAGCTTGTTTCTTTCTCTATCTGGAATATGTGCATAACATTCACTTCCAAAGACTTTAAAATGGGAAACAGAAGGCTTTTTACCAGTGTAGGCTTCTTGTGGAGTCTTTCCATCAAGTGCCTTGGTGTAGCTTTGATTCAAGATGTACACAATAGTGTTGACAGCCTCTGCCCAAAACTGATTAGGCAGACCCTTTCCTTTCAACATGCACCTTGCCATCTCCATGATGGTTCGATTCCGACATTCTGCAACACCGTTCTGTTGAGGAATATGTGCCACTGTGAGTTGATGCTTGATTCCCTTACTCTTGCAGAAATCTTCAAACTCTGTTGATGTGAACTCACCACCACCGTCTGTCCTGAATTTCTTCATCTTCTTCCCTGTTTCAGTTTCAACAAGCTGAAGCCATTCTTTAAACTTACCAAAAGCTTGAGCCTTATCGCGAAGGAAGTACACCCACATCTTCCTGCTATAGTCGTCGACAAGTAACATGAAGTAGGAAGATCCGCCCAAGGCCTATGTAGGCATTTTTCCACACAAGTCAGCATGCACCAACTCTAGAGGATAGCTTGCCCTGTTCTTGCTTTCTTGTGGAAACGCCTTCCTCTGTTGCTTGCCCATCATGCAAGCTTCACATGGTTCCTTCATTTCTGCAATCGATGGTAGGTGTGCAACCATACCTCTGCGATGCATCTCCTTCAGTATAGGGTATCCAATGTGGCTGAATCTCTCATGCCATAGCTTACTTGTGTCCACGTTTGTAGTGGTTGTAAGAGCACACAACTCATAGAGGTTGTTCCTCCTTATGCCAGTCCCAACGATGTTGTTGTTACCGTCCATAATCTTAGCTCCTGTCTTACTGAAAGATACTTGGTGACCTTGATCAGTTATAGAAGCTACTGAAAGTAGATTTCGTTTTATTTGTGGAACATACAGCACATTTGAAAGCTTTCTGATATCACCATTAGAGTTAATGACAGAAACTGTACCTTCACCCTCTGTAGGACATCTTGCATTGTTCTCTACCTTTACTGTGATGGGTTCCTTTAGAGGCTGTAAGGAACTGTAAAGGTCTTTTCTACTCGTCATGTGACGAGATGCACCACTGTCCAACACCCATGAGTCATCTGTTCCTGAATCTTCAGCCGAGGAGCACACCTCCTCTATCATAAAAAACAACTCAAGCTTTGTTTCTGCTGTGTTGGCAGACTCCTTGCCCTTGCCACCTTTTGAAGAGCCACTCTTCTCTTCTGCTTTCTTGATGCGACAATCTTGGATTCTGTGTCCCTTCTTCTTGCAGTGGAAACACTCTCCCTTGAACTTCTTTTTGTCGTTCTTCTTTATGTCTCCATCTTTTGAAGAGTCTGTTTTGCCTCCTTTGGCATTTGCTGTGAATGCAGCATCTCCTTTGCTACCACCACTCCTTGCCTTGAGCCGCAGCTCCTCCTCCATGAGTAAGGCACTGAATTCTTCAAAAGTTAGTGGTTGAGGTCTAATTTGAGTGTTAAGAGTAGTTACCAGACCATCAAACTTAGGTGGACAAATTTGAAGACAACGTCGAGCTAGCTCTTCACTTGACTTTTGAACACCTGCTCCCGCCATTTGATCTCGTAGATTCTTTATGCGAGTGATAAACACCTCTGCAGTCTCCCCATCAGCAAATCGTTCTGCTCCAAGCTGATTCTCCAAGTTCTGAATCCGTGTCTGATTACGAGTTTCATATTGATTTCTCAATATGTTCCATGCTTCACATGCCTTCGTAGTATGCTGAATGAGAGTCAGAACACTATCAGAAGTACTTGTAAGAAGAGCACAGAGTGCATCTACATTTCTACGTTTCCAAGCACGTAGAAGATCAGCATCAGGAGGAATCATTCGACCAGGAGTATTTGGATCAGGTCTTTCTTGGGGCTCATGATCAGTCCCAAGAACAGTCTCCAAAAGCTCATATGAATCAAGAATACAAGTGATTTTGAACTTCCACAGGGTGTAGTTTGTACCATCAAGTTTACCTTCTGTGAAGGCTGGTGGCCGTATCCGCAACGTTGGGATGACCGGCATCATTGCTGCTCCTGCTTGTGCGCCACCTACTCCTGTTGATGAACCACCTTGGCCCCCAATCATAGATGATGACGCACCGCTTGACATCTTCTCTCTTTTGTTGTTCAGACCTCTGCAACCTCTGCGTTTCTACTTTTGCACCACTCAGAGCCTCCTGAGCTCTGATACCATGTAAGAAATAAAACAGCACAGCGGAATAGACCTGTAGACAGAGTTGAGAGAAAAATGCAGACAGAGAAAGACGCAGACTGAGAGATAGAGAACTCAAATTCTCATATTGCCGAGCGTAATGCAGTTACAATGATGGTGCAGTCCACCTGTGCACTCCCACTATGGAGCTTAGATGGCGATCTAGACAGACTCTAGATGAAGGGCTTACTAGTGCGCAATGCTATGTAAAGCTCAACCTGGGCCGTGCTTATATAGCTTTTACAAGGCGGTTCAGTATAGATAAACATAGTCGGGAGATACAAAATAGTCGGTAAAATATATGATCCGACAATATCTCCACGACCAGAAGTCCTACCGTCTCGGCCCTACGGGCCGAGGGGATAGGCCCCCCGGACCCCGCAGAAGGGGGCAAGCCCCCCTCTGCACTCCCCCCATTAAGGTTCTATGGGGAAACCACGCAACACCACAAGGCCTTTATTTTCACCTTAAATGGCAACCCAATGGCTTGGAAGTTTATGCCCTACCTAACCTAACGGCTAGGCTCACAAAGATCATCTTCAACCATCAACGGTCACACATAGACCTCATCTAACTTGGAAGTTAGGGTTCCACAAATGTCCGGGCTCTCATAATGGCTTCTCCTCAGAATGGGGGCCTTACAACTTAGAGCACCATGAATCATTTGTGGTCACATGAGGGTGGAGTATTGAGCATATCTAACATGACATTCAACACTTCATTGCTCACATGTGCTCCTTTCTTGAATGTCAATATGCTTTGTTTACCTAATTGACAAGCATGGCATAAATCTTGCATATTTTGAGATCTAAGATCATGTAGACCACTCACCAAGCCCTTCCTTTGCAATGTGAGGGGTTGATGGCTTTACCTCCATGGTGAAGAGTCTTCCTTGTTTATTTCCTTTTTCTATGAGTGTGTGGTCCTACCTAGGGTCTTCAACAAAGCATCCTTGATCATTGGACCTCACCTCATAACCTCTTTCAACCATTTGACCTACCAAAACAAGGTTCTTTGTGATGGTTGGCACATGCAACACATCCTTCAAAACCTTGGATCTTTGAGATCCATTCAATGCAACATTTCCCACATGTGTAATCTTGTTCTCAGTGTCATCTCGTATCTGTGCATGTCCTTGAGTGATGGATGAGTGCAAATTAAAGAAAACATCTTTATTGCAACTCATATGGTTTCCACAACCACTATCAATGTACCATGTAAAATTTGAGTCAACTTTTTCACTTGACCCATACATCATAAGAAAGTTCTCATTTTCTGAATTTTTTGTAAGTACTACCATAATTACCTTGGTTCCTTTTTTATCTTTGATTGCCTCCTCCTTTGGACCAACAATCTCTTGCATAATGGCCCGGTTTTCCATAATTGTAGAATTCTCCATTGGATGATTCTCTTCCATGTGATCCTCCTCCTCTTCCTCTTGATCCATACCTTTGGTTGGAGCCTTCTTGGTTGCTTGAGATTGAGTTTGAACTTCCTCTCTTTCAGCCTTGGGAGTTTTGATCACCTCTTTTGCCTTTGCCTCTACCTGCATAGAAAACTTGGGCTTGGCTACCCTTTGATTGTGAACATCCTTGGTTCATCTCCTTGGTCACCATAAATGTGACTAATTAATCAAATTCTAGTAGGGAATCCCTCACATAAATTGATGTAATGAATGATTTCCACCATTGATTTCTAACAATGATCAAAGACTTGAAGAAACAGTTGATTTCTGTTAATGAAGTTATACTAGATAGCTCCTTGTTCACTGCATCACTCCTAGGGGGGATTTGTTGATATATTTAGGAAGTGATGTGTGTGAACACTCTAAGACCACTTGGGCACTTTTTTCCCTCTTTAGGAGGTCCCCCCCTTGTATATAAGCCTATTTCCCTAATGGATTACATATCTTTTTACATTCTAGTGGTAATACATTCAGTATTGTGTGTTCTGCTTCAAGCTTCTTCTTCTTTCTTGTGTTGTTTGCATGCTTCCATAGACCTTGAACTCAACAATTAGTATGAGAGCAGGTTGCCGCTTCATCCAGGGCATTGTCAACAACCCTACTATCACAATCTTAGAATCACACAAAATTTGGTGAGCATATTCAGGGTGATCAGCAGATCAAAATAGCTTCGCTTTATGTTGCCGAAATTGCGATTTGACCTCATTTCGGCCTCCAAATGCACTATCGTAGTGCTTGTGCAGGATATTTCATCTTTTTGTGTCAAAGATATATACAGGTTTCGGTTCGCCAATATAAGCATCTTGAAGTCTACTGCAGGTTCAGCGAACTCATCAGGGTAGTTCTGTTCAACTTTTTTAGATACATTCATTTTTTTGCATCAGGGTATTTTAGTTAGTGGCCATGAGTGAAAGTAGTGATGTATTCCATATGTTGGATATTGAGTATAAGTTGGATGGTACCAATTGCCCATTGTGGGCTTATATGATGCTACATGTATTGGTTGTAGAAGGATTGTGGAATACTTTGCACGGTGTTGAAAAACATCCTATTACACTTGCAAATACAAGTATTGAAGCTCATGTAGATGGCATTGAAGATGCTAATATTCTTCAGATTCCTATTTGTGTTGCAGTTTTTGCTGCACCTAGTGTAGAGTAAATTCATTGGGATGGCAGAGATGCTCAACCATATGCATTGATAGCCTTGTCTGTCAAATGTGCCATTATTTCTCACATTCGCTCTTGCAGAATAGCTAAGGATGCTTGGGATACACTTACCACATTATACCAGGCTAGGAATGAGGCTCGTGTTGCTTACCTCCGAAAACAGTTGGAGAGTGAGCATACGAATAAAGATGATTCAATGGATAGTTTTCTAAAAAAGATCAAAGACTTGAAGGAACAATTGATTTCTGTTGATGAAGTTATACCAGACAGCTCCTTGTTCACATCACTCCCAAGGGGGATTTTTTGATATATTTAGGTAGTGATGTGTGTCAACACTCTAGGACCGCCTAGGCACTTTTTTCCCTCTTTAGGAGGTTTTTTTCTCTTAGCTTGTATATATGCCTATTGCCCTAACGAGTTACATATCTTTGTACATTCCAGTGCTAATACATTCAGTATTGTGTGTTGTGCTCCACGCTTCTTCTTCTTCCTTGTGCTATTCACGTGCTTCAACAGACCTCTTACTCCAACACAATGTGACTAATTTATAAAATTCTGGTAGGGAATCCCTCACATAAACCGATGTAATAAATGCCTTCTACCGTTCATCCTCTCTCAAGCCATTGAGAGTGTGCGCAACAAGATCGTCATCTTTGATTTGGCTCCCAATTGAGCTTAGGGCATCTGCAAGCTCCTTAACCTTCAAAATTTACTCATTTATGTTAGTACTCCTTTTTGCTACACCATTCTGATCAGGTGTATATCTGGTAGTTATCTCTCTTTTGATTCCCCTTCCTTGCAAGTAAGAACCAAACTCGTGGGAGAAGTATTCTCCCCCTCCATCAGACCTTAGCCCCTTTAGGGTTTTACGTATTTTATTTTCTACTAGTATTAGGTACTTTTTGAAACAAGTAAACACTTCATCTTTATGCTTCATAAAATAAAGTATGGTCCACCTACTACAATCATCAATGAAGGACATAGAGTACCTTGACCATGAGATAGATGCATCCTTTCTTGGTCCCCAAACATCATTGTGTACAAGCTCCAAGATGTCTTCATGTATGTACCCCTTCTTGGTGAGTGGTTTCTTGTGAGATTTGCCAAATTGACATGCACCACATTTGTAGATCATATGGTGCTTTGAAATTTTAGGTATTACAAGTACACTTTGACCTCTATTGATTTGTTTTAAGTCTCTCTCTCTCTCTCTCTCTCTCTCTCTCTCTCTCTCTCTCTCTCTCTCTCTCTCTCTCTCTCTCTATGTGAGCCAATATTTAATGCCAAACCTCTAACTCTGATAGGGTTTGAGTACCATAATTGAACAATGATACGTTCCTAGTGCCTTAGAGTTCAAAGGTGAACAATATATTTATCTTTTCTCCTTTTTTTACATTCTTGATTCCTTGGTATGGATCGTCTACATAAGCTCCATACTTTGTGAACCCCATCTACAATCCTTTTTCCACAATCTTCCCTACACTTATCAAATTTCTTAGTAATGCTATGTACATAGAGAACTTTGCTCAACAAATTTATTTTAATATTGGATGTATTTACATTTCCAATCTTCCTTGTGAAATCTTTTTTTTGGAACTCATGCTTATTCCTAGGGTCTTCCAAACCTGATAGTAATACTACATTTCTTGCTACATGATTTGAACATTCAAAATGAATATAGAAAACATGGTCATTTGATTTACCTCCTTTAATTGTCATATTCATGAGAAGTGAATCTTCTTGAGATGGATCATTAGTGTAATTTTTGTAGACTCTTCTTCCTTTGTAGCCACCTTGATAGTTGTTATTGTGGTTGTTTTTGTTGTTTTATCCATAACTATTGTTTTATATGACTCTAGGAGCTCCATATCCTCCTCTATTATATCCTCTTTAGCTCCATATCCTCTTCAATAAATATTGTTATTGAAGCAATGCTCAGTGATGTGGTTGGTTAATTCACATATGGCACAAGATGAGGATCTTTGAAATTTTCCTCTACCTTGTCTACCTCTGCTGCCTCTTCCCCTTGAACTTCTACCTCCACATGCAAAGTTTGCTTGGGAGGTACTTGCTTCCTCAATAGATTTCTTACCTTTTCCTTTGACATCTTTAACTTTACTTAATTTGTGTCAAGGTCAAAGTATTGGTTACCTTTCTATGTCTCACCATTCATCATAATCTTCGATTCATGAGTCAAGAGTTATCTCATGAGTGTGTTGAATTTTGGTACCCACATATCCATGTACAAGTATATGGTAGTTGTGAATGCTTCCCACTTGTCATCTGATTTGCTTCCATTGATGACTTGTATGACAATTTGTGCCTCATCTATGACCTCTACAATGCTTCCTAACTAATAAAAAATATCATCTTTGTGACAAAGTCAGTGACATTTTTCTTAGGTGTTGCATCTTGAGAGATGTCAACTCCAACCATAGCTAGTTCTTCTTGGCTTTGGTGCTTGAAGAGAAGAAATCTTCTGAAGTATTCTAGATCTCTTGTGATGTCTTATAGAAATAGATCTTCTAATGTATGACCTTGCCAAAGCATTCTTTGTGCACCATGTGTTCAACCTTCCTTGCTTCTCTTGTGTTAGTTGTACTTTGGCCCTTAGCATAGGCATCAACTCATCTCAAAAGATTTATCCATAAAGGTTCTCCCTTGCAAATATTCTTCCATCCTTAGAACCATGTCGAGTAGTTTCTTTGATACAAATTTTCAATTGAATAATGGAATCTATCACCCATAATGTAGAAAATATGATAATGCTCTAATATCACTTTGAGGCATGATGGTGGATTGCAAAGATGAGAGGATCTTTGTAAAAGCCTGTATTAGACTACCCTATTTCTCACTTGGAGACTCGAATAGACTTCCTAAGATTCCAATCTATGAAAAAATATGACCATATTACCTTGGAGCAATGATCTCAAATGTTGCATCAAGACAAATAACTTTCAAGATTTGCACATGCAAAGAAAACCTTCTATTTATGGAAGAAGGCTCTTTGAAAATTGTTCAATGCCCACATCTTACTAGGAATTAAGCTAGATCCTTTTTCAAAACTTCAAATAAAAGGTAAGTGAGCTAATGCAAGTTGTTTCATGAATTTAGAATGAGTATATTGTGAGCTATATATTTAAGAAGTCACAGTTGTGATCTCGACTTTTGAAAAAATAGATGATGCAAATACACAATCATAGAGATATGGCCATACTTTGCACATAAAGCTCCAATGACTAAAATATTTTGTATAAGGACTAATAATAGTGTTAAATGCATGCTCCAATTTCTAAATAAGTCAATTAAACCATAACTTCACTTTCGTAGCTCAGAGAAGTTGACAAATTGGAGTTGTGCATAGTAATAGCGAACATAGATAAGGATGATGATAAAAACTTGATGTAAATGTATCGAGAATCAAAGTATAGTACATGGAGGTTTTGGAGGAAGGCCTTATATTTGAATGCAATGCACACTTAGGAAATGAGTGAGAGGATTTTCACAGTTGCATATTAAACCATTAGTGTATAAGTGCAGTTATTCCCTTGATTTTAGTAGATGACTATTTGATAAATTCCACCTAAAATTATCCCTAATTTTAGGAGATCATTTGAATTCGAAATTGAATGAGAGTCATTGGTTTTGGATCTATTTGCATTCATAATATTATCTCTTCAAAGATGCTTTTAGAAATGGCTTAAAATAACATGCCTTTCAACCTTAGTAGTGGTCAAAAAATATATGTGTGTACATATGACTTTACTCAAACTGCAATCAAGTTCATGGAATATGGTCAATCACTTAGGCTTTCCATATGCACAAACACAATTGACCCAAAATGATATAGAATCAACAATTTTATAAGGCCAATTTACATCTCGCCACCATGCTTAAGTGGTTTCCACTATCAAAAAATAACATCATATCTTTTTACCAAGAACATGGAATGGGATAATAGGTTTTGGTGACGCATAGCATGAAAGAGTCAAGTTCGAGAATACTATTATTAGGAAAAGAATTATCAAACCCCTCAAGAGACTTGCCAAAATCTAGTCAGTCAAAAAAGTTAGCCACAAGATGGGAAGAACCTACATGATGAATAATGTCATAGTTACTTTTGGAAGAGAAGTATCCATCTCGAAAATTGTTGAACTAATATTTTGCTATTGAAGAATTACAAAAATCCAAAATTTTCCATGTGGAGGTTGGACAAATGGCCAAAAGAATAATGGAAAAAATCCTTTCAAGAGTGGATAACTCTTGTACATTCTTGGTTATTGATAGAGTAATTCTTCTATATATGAGATTATTGTTGACTACCATAATACACTATTACTAACCAAACTTTTCCATCTCATTGCATTAAGGTATTTCCAATCATGGCATCAAAAACATCTACAAAACATGGAATGAAATGCTTTAATCAAATCCCATAATATGGAGGATTCTATCAAGAACACTTTCAAGCATTGAATATGTGATGCACACTCAAGTGTCCACTAGAATAGGTAGGTAGGGACATGAGCTAGTGCAATGAGAGGAATGGCTAAATAGGCCAACATACAAAGATGATGGCCGTGCCACTCGATCTTCCTAATAATGGAAGAACTTCCTTAGGGATCATTGAGGTGGGAACTTCTAGGGTCACCTTGAGCTTATTTGGATCCACTTGGATACCTTCCTTAGAAATGATACACCTAAACAATTTACCACTTTAGTTGCAAAAACATAATTTTTTGGATTAAGAAACAAATGCACTCCATGAACATTAGAAAAGCACATTCTCAAAATGATGGAATGATCATTTGCTATTCCTAAGAACAAAAAATCATCAAAGAAAACTCTCATCAAATCCATAAGGTAAGGAAATAAGATATCCTACATACACCATTGGAAACTCCTTGGGGCATTTTCAAGACCAAACTACATTATAAGACAAGAAAATATTCCCTAATCCATGATGAAAAATAACTTGGGAACATCTTTCTAAACTATCTTAACTGCATTGTAACCATTTTAACCATCCAGAAGAAAAAAATATCCCTACCCACCACATCATCCAACATATTCCCCAAAAAAGTCAAAGCAAGTGGATTGGTATGGTTTTGATAGTCCACAAAAATTTTCAATTACTTATTTTCCGTAGGAACAATAAGAAGTGGGGAAACTTATCTTGGATATTCAATGGGGACTATAAATCCATCTTCTAGCGATTTTCCAATTACCGTTTCAACTATTTTTTCATGATTCGAATCCATATTGTATCAATATTGAAGAGTAGGTTTGGTTTCTCATTTAACGTAACAATAAAAAATGGGGAAACATATCCTAGATATTCAATTTACACTATAAATCCGAATTTGAGCAATTGTTCAATTACCTTTTTAACTAGTTTTACATGATTGTAGTTCATATGGTATCAGTATTGAAAATAGGTTTTTTTTTTCGACATAAGGCTAGTGCAACGTTAATAAGATTAGGAATCTAAGCCCTACATATCTATATGATCTCAAATGCAAGGACGTTGGAAATATGAGGGAGAAAGCGCGCACACTTTAACATGATGTGTGGAATGATCAATGCATAAATTTGCTAACTTTTATTGATCATGTTCAGCTCCAACTTGATGCGGTTTGTCAAAATAATCAAGCATATATTGAGACTTGACAAGTGTGTCTCATCATGAAGGACCTCGTGGACTTGGTACACATAACCTATTGCACATCAAAAAAACCCATATGTAGTAGGAATTTATTCAATTAGAGGATTTGATGTTACTAGTCATCAATAAGACCATCTACTGTAGTTATAATCTCAACCACTTGAGGACGATGGCCCTTCTCATACGTATTTATTTTTTTGAAAGGGACCATAAATTTATGTTTCTCTTACATGAAAATAAGAGATTACGTAGACTAATATTGCAAACCTTTGTGTTTCTTCAAACAATGACAACCAAATAATAGTTTATAATCAAATCGCTCCGCAATATGACCCAAAATGACAAACTTGATGGTAAATCTGACCCTTTAGATTGTTCAAGTTATGTTTCAACTATTCAAAGCGTTTTTTATCTATATTGGTTGGTCATACTAATGAATAAACAAGAAGGTTTTAAGTGTATCCACCCCATTTGTTGACACGCATTTTGTGTTGCTATGTTGTCTCCATAACCCCCCCCCCACCCCCCCAATCAATGAGGACTTGAGAGAGGAGCTTATTCTTAAATGAGGACTACAGACAATAGAAAAGCATAATCCACTAGTACAGATCCAAAATCTGAAGCTTCCATGGAGTGAATTATATCATCACCTAAGGTTTGTTTTGCAAATGCATTTAGCCTTTCAAACTTTGTTTGATTCTTTAGGGTGAGGATTAGTTCCTACAAATCATCCGTTGGCATTTGGATTGTTGCAATGCAAAGGTTAAACCACTCTATTGATGGGTTTTCTAAAAGAAGACTATCCTCAATAACTTGTACTTTAGTTAGATAGAAGAGTTCACTAGTTTTCTTAAACGATTATCAATTTTACTAGATTGATTACTAGAGGCCAAAATTAGAAAAATCACAAGACGATGTAGGAAGAGATATAGGCTCTTATTGAGTCCACTACCTAGTTGGGTGTAAAGTATGATCCTATTCATTTAACTGTGTTTAAAACAATGCCTAGTCTCTTTAAGAGGTCTTTTAGATTGGGTTTCCAGAACAAAGAGGTTCTTCTAGAGTTCATCATCAACATCACCTTTTGAGCATGCTTCCTTCTATCATAATTGAGAACATGAAGATAATACTTTCAAATATTCTCTTATTCTAAGAAACACTTGAAAAATGACATTTACTAAGGTTAGGGAGGTTATCACATCTATAAATAGCCTCAAATTGAGATTTGATAGACTTTTTTCAACTAACGGTACGGTGGTCATTGGATAGGGTTTTGTTGTAGACCAAAATGCTATGAATTAGTTTAATGCACCATATAAATTCCTAAAAGTCAATGTCAGGGGCTGGATATTAGCATGGACACCACTTGAACTCTTAGTATTTTGAGCAGTATACAAGGAACTCATCGTGTAATAATTAAATGTATCGTGCATGGCACAATATAACTTTTTAAGAGCACAACAACTATATGTTCAACATTTGTAAATTAAAATTGAAATTGCAACAAATGTTTCAGGCCTACTAATTTCATTTTGTTTAGTTAATCTAAACAATTTAATCTTGTTGGAGTTATCTAGATCTAAATCCTTAGAAATGCCACCTACTTTTTTTTCCAAGTGCAATGACATAGAAATCACTTCATCTAAATTTAGATCAATATTATTGTAAATCATCATAATTTGATGAAGCCAAGGCATCAAACCTCTAAGATAGAAATTTATTTGTCTAGATGCTGACCAATATTACTATAAATAGACACAATTTGATGAAGCCAAGATGATCTAATAAGCACTCATAACTAGCAAAGATGACTTTTGAACAACGCATCGAAGTCTTGACGCATTTTTTCAAATTTTTGGCACTACAAAAGATAAAAAACCTTCATTAATTAAAAATATTTAATAAATGAAAGTCATGAAGATTTGTCAGCTAATGCTACTTCATTAGTTAACATTGGATCTCTTCACTAATTTCATCCAAGAGTTTGGAATTGATTTCAACATTTGAACATGTCCATCAAGATCTAGATTGGGAAGCCCATTAAATTTATTTCATGTAATCCTCAATGGTTTTTTCTAAAGAGAAAAATGTATGTAAAAATCATTATAACCAATATGACCATCTCATTCCTTCTTAACCTTAGAGGATTATCTTGGAAAGAATTCTCACATTCTTCTCTCAATTCAAAACTCCTAACCACGCATAAATTGGCTTAGAAATGGTTGCATACATATGTACGAACCTCATATAATAATGAAAATGTCCCATAAATTCTTTTACTTCCTTTGTGCGTGTTGGATTTTGAGGTCTACGGAAGTACACGAGCATCACAAGGAAGAAGAAGAAGCTTGAAGGACAACACAAATTGCTGACTGTATTACCAAGTGAATGTACAAAGATAAGTGACCCGATACAAGCCGGGGGGAAAAACCTCCTAAAGAGGGAAAAAGTGCTCCGACAATCCTAAGTGTGTTCACACACATCACTACCAAAATATATGAACAAATCCCGCCTCGGAGTGATGTGCTGAACAAGGATCCATCACTCATGTATACGGAAGTGCCAAGCCATGTGGGAAAGAGATCAATCCACAAAAGGATGAAAGCCCAAAGGTTTGCGGAAAGCTTCAAACTTCTCTTCAGGTAAAGCCTTTGTGAAAATATCTACAATGCTATCCTGTGTGGCCACATATGCCAAACTCATCTCCCCAACAGAGAACCTCTCCTTGAAATAATGATAATGCACGTGAATGTTCTTTGTATGAGCATGGAACACAGGGTTCCTCACAACTACCAATGTGCTCTAATTGTTAGTGAGAATGGTGGTGGCAGAAGGTTGAACAATGCCCAAATTATTCAAAAGGCATTTGATCCACACACTCAATAGTCCTATGAAAGATACCCTATACTCAGCCTCACAACTAGACATGGCCACAATAGGTTGCTTCTTGATCAACCAAGATATGCATGAGCTACCAAGCATGAAGCAAAAACCACTAGGATAGATGAGTGTCATATAACTAGCCCAGTTACAGTCAAAAAAATCATGTAAATCTGGCAGTAGTGATCCACCCTTGGGATAAAACAATCCAAGTAGTTGGGTACCACTCATGTAGTGAAAAATACGCTTAACTACCTACCAATCCTTTACACCTGAACAATGCATAGACCTGCTCATCTAAGAGACAATAAACTAAATATCAGGTCAAGTTATGCATAAGTAAATCAAGTATCCAATAGCTTGCTGATAGAGAACAACATCAAATGCATCTCCAGCATCATGAAGACTCAAACATAGACTTGTTTCCATAGGAATGACAATAATTTTTCAATCATCAAGGCTAAAATGCTCCAATAATGTGTCAATATATATATTTTTTGACATAGAGCTATTCCACCATCAACTTGCATAAATTGAATTCCCAGATAATGATGCGAATTCCCCAAATCTAAGATCTCAAATGAGGCATGCAAAAACATGCTTCTCATTAGGACCAGTGAGGAGCATGTCATCAAGATAGTCAATAATGATTAGAAGCACATCATTTGCATGCTTAACATATAAGGTGCTCTCAATTGGAATATTCTCAAAACCATGTGCAAACAAGTAGGCATGTATCTTTTCATACCAAGCAGGTGGTGCTTGCTTCAAGCTATATAATGTCTTTTTCAACCTGCACACTTTTTTTTCATGCCCTTTCTACACAAAACCACAAGGCTAAAAAACATACACTTCTTTATGTAAGTCACCATTTAGAAATGTGGTTTTAATGTCTAGCTGATATACATTCCAACCATGATGAGTTGCAAGTGCACATATGCTACGAGCGATGGTCATTCGGCATGTAGGTGCAAAGGTCTCCTCAAAATCAATCACTCGCTCTTGAGCACAACCTTTTGCAACAAGCCTAGCTTTATACCTATCAACTATTCCATAAAGTTTACATTTCATATCGTATACCCATTTAGTGCAAATGGCTTTTTTACGAGGGGGCAAACCACATAAAGACCATGTACCATTCTTCATAATAGCATCATATTCTAATTGCATAGCAGCCATCCAATTTTTTGAATTTTATGCTTCATCAAAAGAAAGAGGCTCATTCTCATCACAAAGACTAGAGGCAGCATTAGCATAGCATCTGAAGCAAAACAAGCACTATGAGAGGCTGAATGATTATGATATGAAAAATGCACATCTAATTTTCTATCTTACAAACTCTACACCATTCATTTAGGCATAGTTTTTGCCTCGCCTATATCAACCCTCTCATAAAAAAGTGCATCATGTAAATCTACATCAGAAATGGAATGATCTACATCATCATGTGAAATGTGCTAAGGCTCAAAATTGCCTCATTTGGACCAACACTTGATTGTTCACTTGTAAAAAGAGGTAGCAAAGTGTGATACACTTCTTTGGAGCTAATTGATGTCGCCTTAATACATGTAATCAGTGGTTGAATTACATCTTCCACAAAAACAACATCGTAGCTCACCAAAATGCCTTTAGTCTATGGATGATATAGACAATAGCCTTTACTTTTAGAACTATACCCAACAAAAATACATTTCATAGCTTTATCATCCAATTTCTTGCGTTGTTGTTTAGGTACGAATGCATATGCCATACAACCAAAGACATCCAAATGAGTGAAAGATGGCTTGCGAAAAGGTTAAGCCTCATATGCACATTGAAGTGCTTTGGTGGGACACCTGTCGAGTACAAATCTTGCACAAATAATAGCCTCAAGCCAGGAGCTATGTGGTAAAGATTGATTGCTATTCTTTCTTTCAGCATTTCCATTTTTTTTTAGGTGTATATGGCACTATATGGTGATGTTTTATCCCACATTCAGCCAGAAATGCATTAAAATTAGAAGACATGTATTCCCCCCCTCAATCAGAATGGAGGGTGCCCATTTTACATGCTAATAGATTTTTAGCCAAAACCAGAAACCTTTTGAAGCACATAAATACATTGGACTTTTCTTTCAATTGATAAACCCATGCATGCCTAGAAAAACCATCCATAAAATTCATGAAGTAAAGGTAGTTCCCAAAACAAGGTGTCTGCATAGGACCACGAACATCATTGTGAACAAGTTGTGTAGCTTGTACTGAACCATCTTTAGGGAAAGAGGAATGCTGCATTTTTTCCAAAATACAACCTTCATAGACATGTTTACTAAGTGCCACAAGTTTGGGTAGAGAGGACACCATTTCAAATTTCTAGACGCATAGCAAATTAGCAAAATTGAGATCACCAAAGCATGCATGCCAAAGCTCGGCATGTGAGATAGGCTGAGAATCTTGAACTACACATGTTGAATCATTCTTACATTTTTCATATTCTATGAGCTTACATAGCCTATGACATAAAATGCAATAAGCAATGATAACATCATCATTTGATAGATCATGAACTATATATCTATCATCAATAAATTTGACAACCAAGTCGATCTTGGCTAATGTTGAAAGTGATAACACATTTGTCTTGATCCCTGGCATAAACAAAGCATCTAACAATGTGAAAGAACTACCATAAGTAGTAGTTAGAATGATCTTACCGACTCCCATGATAGGATAAGAGGATTTTTTGGTGCATGTGATAGTATTCCCTATAGGGGGAGGCTTAAGTGAACTAAAGAAACTGCATTAGAAGGTAATATGTTTGGTTCCTCCACTATGAAAGTACCCAACATCTAAGTCTATTGAAGACATACACTATTCATGAGAAGATGGTTCATAAGTGCAAACACTAGTAAACACCCCTTCTTCATTCTACACAGGATTTGTAGACTGTGTTTTACACGTAGAGGCTTTTGCAACAACCATTCAAGCCTCTCTTTTCTTTGCCTCCTTTGGAGCTAGTTTTGGATAAATCTTTATGACATGATCATTTCCTTTACAATATTTGCATAACTATTTCTAGTTTTCTTTTCCCGTCTCATCTTTGTCTTCCCTTTTTTATTGTGCAGAATTAGCAAATTTCTTCTTACTAGTAGATGAGCTCCATTTACCTTTTCCCTTCTCAGTGGCTAAGAAATTTTGATCTACAATATGCATAACGGACGTTCTACCTAGACTGGTCTTCTTGCAACAAAACTAAGACTAACTCCTAAAATGTTCATGCATTTGGATTGCCTTTCATCATCAACCAACTTTATTTGTAGAAATCAACTACTCCTTCAAATCTTTGATCTTTGTCAAAAAAAATGTCCATAGAATCTTCTTCATTCATGTGCTCACCCTCCAACCATTTTTGGAGGTAAGCAACACGAGCCTCATTTCTTGCCTGGTACAAAGTGGTAAGTGTATTCCAGTCATCCTTTGTTGTTTTCCAAGAGCGAATATGAGGAATAATGGCACATTTGATAGACAAAGCTATCAATATTTATGCCTAAGCATCTCTACCATCCTAACAAATTTTCTCTATAGTAGGTGTAGGAGAAACTGCAACACAAATAGGAATTTGAAGATCTTCATCTTTGAAGCCATCTACATCACCTTCACTAATTGGATTTGCAGGTGTAGTAGGTCATTTTTCAATACCCTACACAATATTCCATAGTCCTTTTGTGACCAATACATGATGCATCGTATATGCCTATAATGGGTAATTGGTATTGTCCAACTTCTCCTCAATAGCCAACATAAGAAATACATCATTCCTTTCAGCCATGACCACTAACTAAAATATCTTGATGCAAAAAAATGATTGTATCTCAAAAAGTTGAACAGAAGTACCCTATCCAGCTCTGCTAAACTTGTAGCAGACTTTGAGCTGCTTGTAGTGGCGAATTGAAACCCATATATGTTTGGCGCAAAAAGAAAAAATTACCTACACAAGCATTGTGATAGTGCATTTGGAGGTCACAATGAGCTCAGGTCCGAATTTTCACACCACACAACAAAGATGTTTTGAACTCCTAATCACCCTATCTATGCTCACCAAATTTCATGTGATTCTAAAATTGTGACCTGAGGGGTGTTGATGATCCCCTAAATGAAGCAGAGACCTGCTCTAATACAAATTTTTGGAGTTTGAGGTCTCTGGAAGCACCTAAACATCACAAGGAAGAAGAAAAAGCTTGGAGCACAACACACAATTATTTAATGTATTACTAAGTGAATGTACAAAGATAAGTAATCCATTAGGGTAGAGGCATATATACAATCTAGGGAAAAAGGACTCTTAAAGAGGGAAAAAAGTGCCCCAACAGTTCTTAGTGTATTCACACACGTCACTATCAAAATATATCAACAGTGCTTTGTGGTCTCGATATTTTTGCAATTTCCTTGATCCTATCTTCATTCTTGAAGATGCCTGTCTTGGAGGTTATGTGCCCAATGACATTTCCCTTGTTGTCCATGAATGCACATTTTTCAAAATTCAGGAAAACTTTGTATAATGAACAATTCTGGAAGAACTTTCTAAGGTCAGATACATGATCAATTCATCTTTATCAATACACACATTAGTCATCAAAATGTGCTTCTAAGAACTTTTAAAGAAATTATTTTCAAATATTGCACATTACCTTTGGAATGTTGTGGGGGGCATTGGTAAGACCAAACAACATTAAATGGAAGGCATATATTTACCATTTTGTTGCAAAGATGGCCTTATGTCGATCCTCATGTGTTACGGATATGGGACTGTAGCATGAGAACCTATCGAGAAAACTCTATATCTCCTTTCCTAATACCCTCTCTAAAAAATGATCCATTCTAGGTAGAGGAGAACTATCTTGTATTGTGGGGGCATTGAATTAAATTAAATAAATGAAAACACAAAGCCTATCATTTTCCTTAGGTACAACCAAAATAGGGGGTATGCATGATATGCTTGATCTCATAGACGAAACTAGCTACCAAACTTTTATCAATCTTCTGCTTTATTCTAGAAAAGGATGCATCATTGAAATTGTAGGGTCTCTATTTGGATGGCCACATTTGGTGCCATAGTAATTCAATTTTTATAAATTTCACGATCAATGCCATTGAGACCCTTATAAGTCAAATTGAAGAAATTTTGGTACTTCCTAGGAATTGAATGCAATCTCCTTCCTCTGAACTTGATAGATTGTGGAAATATAGGAGCATCACTCACCCTCTTCAAGAATTATGACCATGTTCTTTGTGTTCTCCTTGTTATCATATATTTCTCCTTCTTGTCCTATATCTTAGGCATGTTTTCAAACACTTTGCATTCCTTGAGTTGGTACTCTTTAGAATGACCAACAATCTCAAATTGATATTTCTAGATTGATTTGCTTTTCTATACACTAGCTCTATCATTCTCAATTTGTTTGTGATCTTGGACTTGGAATATTGCACAAGTGGAATCTTTCATGCCACTAGAATAGGTGTTTGTGCCTCTAGGAGCTATTCTTCCTTAGAGGAATAGGGAATAGTCATAGTAGCGCGTTGATAATTATTCTCCTCCATCTCCACTTTGCTTTTAGCATGTTTATTCTCTTGAGATGTTTTAATTGTTTGAGTACTGGATCCAACTCTATTGATCAGAATCAACTACATTAACTATGAATACATTTATATCATATCTTTTTTCATTAGATTGATGTGTAAGGGTCTATTCATGTGAAGAGGTGAAAGGTATAGTGCATAGATGAGATTGTCTTGGCAAAATCATGCTCAAGGCCAAAATTGTTAACTTTAGAGACACTTATTACACTCCATAAGCTTCCAATATATTCATTTACACCGCCAAAGTAACTTGGAGCATCATTTTCAACCTTATGTGTCAAAAGACATAAGTTCTGAGTTCAAATTACCTTGATAAACGTTTTATTTATGGAAGAGAAGCTCCCAATATTTTTCTTAGTGCTCACAACCTCGTAACAATTATCTAGAGACCTTTTGCACACTTTCATTTGAATTGCTAAGAAAGATATAAAAGTTTATTTCATGAATTTAGGATGACTATAAGTAGAGCAATGTATCTAAGAAGTCTGGGTGGTAAACTAAACAGAAGTTGATACACAGACCCTTTCACATATAATTACTCATATCTCAAATTCTATGCAGGGAATGATAATGAAACTTTGTAGAAATACCTAACTTATTTGTACCTAAGTGATCCAATCAATGAATCGGATAGTGAATACACATACACAGAGAAATGACTCTGAGAAGTTGACAAAGTTTCTCAAAGTTCTATAACAATAGACAAAGATTTACAATTCAATATTAATGAAGTATAATGTGTACCGATAATGGAAATACAAAGGAGATGTGGCGGACTTTTTTAACTTTTAGGTAGTACATAATCCAATCAATAAGAGTGTGATGATAATCTCTAAGCTATGTGTTGCATGTGACTTAATACATAGTGTATTTATACACTTTTGAATTGATGGCAATTAGAGATTCTACCTAAAGGTGATCCCAACTTCTATGAAAAATTTGAGTTTGAATTCAAAAGTAATTCATAGATTTTTGCTCCCACTTAATCACAACATTCTCTCCATCTTATAATAATTATCTTTGACTGAGGTAATATGAAGATTTAGGTGGCCTTGAAAACTCCAAAACATATGTTCCAATGAATTTACATTTATGCCTAATAATTAGAAAGAAGTCCAATGAGCATTGATCAAGCATTTAGGCTTGCTCCATACACCAAAGATTCCCTCTCAAGCCTAAGATGCTTGATTCTTTAGTACTTTATACTTCCTGTAGTCCAATCATGGCTTTGAGCCTCTTTAACTTTACTCCATCCAATGCTTTGGTCATCATATGTGCACATTTTTGTTGAGTAGATATATATGAGAGTTCAATCTATTTACTTGTGATCTTTTGACATAGTGGTAGTTGTCCTCTATATGTTTGTTCCTTCTATCATGATTAGCTACAAGGTTGACTGAACTAATGTTGTCTCCAAAGATGCGAGCAACAGAAGACTAGAGACCTAAATATGAGTACAAGTTTTTGATCCACATTGCTTCCTAAGTTGCATTGGCTAATCCTTTGTATTCAATTTTAGTTCATGAGAGTGGAATAGTAGGTTGATTCTTTCATGTCCATGAGATAAGTTGTGTACCTACAAAAGTGAGATATCTTGATGTACTTCTCCAATCATCTTTATAACCTACTGCATCAAAAAAGAGCTTTATGTTTATATCAGATGTATAAAGATAATATAGACCTTCCTTATGGTTCCCTTCAAGTGTTTGAGTATCCTCTTGGCTACTTCCATGTGAGGTTTTTTTTGGATTGTGCATAAATTGAATTAGGACACTTACACTATAGCAAATGTCTACTCTAGTCAATCTGGCATAGTTCAAACTACCCATTAAGCTCTAATAACTTGTTATGTCTTCAATTGGCTCTCCTTCATGAGCACTTAGCTTCGAATTCATCTCCATGGGTGTACCTAAAACCTTGTAATTCTCCATCTTGAACTTAGCAAGAATATATTTACCGTATTTCCTTTGAGTGAGATACATATCCTTTTTTGTGTATACAACTTCCAACTAGGAAGTATGTGAGTTTCCCTAGGTCACTGATCTTCAATTCCTCCCTTATTTGTAGCTTGATCCTCATAATGCCTTCAACATCATTACCTATGAGTATTATATCATCTACATATACACAAAGTTATATGACTTCAGATTGATTTCTCGTAATGAAGAGTGAAGAATCTGCTTTGCTAATTGTGAATCATTTTTCCTACAAATAGGAGACAAGTCTATGGTTCCAAGCCCTTGGGGCTTACTTTAGACCATATAGGGCTTTCCTTAGCCTTCATACATGTTTAGGGAATAATGAAACTTCAAACCCAAGAGGTTGAGTCATATATACCGCTTCAAATATCCAACCATTTAGAAATGCATTCTTCACGTCCATTTGGTAGATCTTCCATATCTTGGAAGTTCCAATGTGTTGGGAATTGAACTCACCACCTCCCGGTTAGGAGTATGATGGGCTAACCACTTGCCCCAAAATCCATGGTCAAGGATTACTTCTTAATCCTCTCTCTTAAGGCGTGGTTCAACCACCTCCTACTAGGATTATGTGACATTCCTTTCCTCTTAGACTAAGCATTGCCCTCAAGCCTCACTTGTGGACCCGTCTGACTCTCTTGGACCCACTTTCCATGCATGAGTGCTTCCAACAACCTCAAACTCCAATCGGTGCCCAAATGCCCATATGCCTTCATCTAAGGCCAGTTTCACACTCACCATGGATAAGCACTTTTCCAAGTACCCACAAATGAGACACAAACCTCCATCTTGCCCAATTTGCAACTAGGCTCTGATACCAATGTTGGGAATTGAACTCACAACATCCCGGTTAGGAGTATGATGGGCTAACCACTTGCCCCAAAAGCCATGGTTGAGGATTACTTCCTTATCCTCTCTCTTAAGGCATGGTTCAACCATCGCATACTATGATTATGTGACAGAATGCTCATAAGCACTCTGATTGTTGGCCTCTTTACCACAATTGAAAAAGTCTCTTCATAGTCAATCCCTTGTGTTTGTGCATACCCTTTAGATATAAGACTCACTTTATACATGTTGATGGTTCCATTAGAGTTCTTCTTCACTTTTTATATCCGCCTAGATCCAATGATCTTCATAGATGAGGTCTTGGGCACTAATGCCCAAGTATGGTTTTCTTGCAAGGCTTCAATCTCTTCCTCAATGGAATTCAACCACTGGTTTTCTCTTTGCCTCTTCATAAGATGAAGGCTCCTCAGAGTTTAAATCCTCTGCTAAATAGATAGAGTGTTTAGTAACCAGTGATGTATCATAGCCGTACCTCTCTAGCTTTTCCTTTTCTCTAGTAGATCTTCTGATGAATTGTTGAGAGGATTCTACTACATCCCTCAAATCCTGCACCTTAGCTTTACCTTTGGAGTTCATGAGTTGATTTCTCTCCTTAAGAGTCTTTTGACCATCTTTGGAGTCACTTGATGCTTCAAGTTTGTGTGCATTCTTTCTTAAGAGAGTTGGAAAGTCTTCCTCTAGATCATATGGTAGCTTGATCTTCCTGCAATCATCTTCAAACCATGATTTTTTCTCATCAAACACATCTCAACTTACTATAAATACCTTATTGCTAGGACCATACAGTTTATAACCTTTTTTATTAAGGTCATAGCCTATGAACACATACTTATCTAGCTTAGGGTCCAATTTACCTCTTATCTATGAAGGTATGTGTGCGTATGCAATGCATTGAAAGAACATACAAATGGTCCAAGCTAGGTATTCTTCCATTCCATGCTTCATATGGAGTGATACCATCCTAAGCCTTTGATGGTAACCTAATTATCAAATAGGTAGTAGTAGATATTGCCCCTACCCACAAGTAGTTAGGTAGCTTCTTCTTATTCAACATAGACCTTACAACCTCTACAATGGTCCTATTCCTTCTCTCTACCACTCCATTCTACTCAAGAGTGTATCTGGTATCCTGTATGTTGGATATAGGAATCAAATTAATGGTAGAAGCACTCTCACCCTCCATTCGACCTTAACATTTTTAGATTTTTACTTGTTTGATTTTCCATAAGAGCTAGATATTCTTAAATCATGAAAACACTTCATCCTTATGATTCATGAAATATAAGAACCAAACATCAGTGTAAACAAGCTCTAAAAAATCTCCATGTACGCATCCTTGGTGAATGGTTGCCGATGTGACTATCCAAATTGGCATGCACTACACTTTTATATTATGTGTTGTTTTGATATATTGGGTAGTCTAAGCACACTCTGGTCTCTATTGATTTGTTTGAGGGCTCTTTCACCAATGTGATCTATCCTCTTATGCAAAACCTCTAATTTTGATAGGGTTTGAGTGCCATAATTGAACAAGGAAATATTCTTGGTGTCTTGGATTTCAAATGTGAACAACCTATATGTCTTCTCTTCCTTTGCTATCTTCTTAAATCCTTGATTTGGATCCTCAACATAGGCTCCATGCTTATAAAATCTCACCTGCAAACCTTTCTCAACAATCTATCCTACACTTATAAGGATCTTTGTAATGGTTGGCACATAAAGTACTTTACTTTGTAAGTTTAATTTACCATTAGATGTCTTCACATTCCTATCTTCTAAATTGGATGTCTTGTATCATCTCCAATTTGGACTTCATGCCTTTTCTTTCGATCTTCCAAGTCTAAGAATAGAGCTACATTTCATTTCACATGATTTGAACATCCATAATCTATACAGAACACATGCTCGTCAGACTTACCACCCTTCATTTTCATCTTCACAAGTAGAAGTGAATCCTCTTGAGATTGATCATCTGTGTAATCTCTCCTTCTTTTGTATCCTTCTTGATAGTTGTTATTGTATGAATTGTTATTGTTGTTCCATAAGAGTTATTGAATGTACCTTTTGAGTTGCATAGCCTCATCTATTGTATCATATTCCTCCCTGATTCCTTGTGTTCCTGAAATGATTCTCTGTGATGTGATTTGATAGAACACATATAGCATAGGGTGATGAGCTTTGAGCTCCACCCTTCGTTTTCTACCTCCTCTAGCTCTTCCTCTTGAACCTCTACCTCTACCTACAAAATGAGCTTGAGAGGTACTTCCTTCATCATCATATTTCTTGCCTTTTTCTTTGTTATCCTTCCCTTTATTCTTATATGTATAGAGGGCAGAGGATTGGTTACCTTTTTTATTCTCATCATTCTTCATAAGCTTGGCTTCATGTGTGAAAATTTTCCCCATAAGTGTGTTGAAGCTGGGCACTTGCATATCCATGTAGAAATCCATGGTTGTGGTGGAGGCATCCCATTTGTCATCAGCTTTAATCCTATTGATGACTTTCCTCACACTTTTCTTTTCATGAATGATCTCTCCAATGCTCCACATTTCATCTGAAATGTCCTTCATTTTGGTGATAAAATCAGTCCCACTTTGCTTGGGCATCTTCTTGAGTGTTGCAAACTCCATCCATAGCTAATTTTTCCTAGCTTTGGTACTTGAGAAGAAGAATTATTCCAAAGCATTCCATGTCCCTTGAGAGTTCTTATGGTTCCTAATATGAGCAAAAAATCATAGATAGAGTTGAGGATGTATGACCTTACCAAAGCATCCTTTGAACACCAACAAAATAGTAGCACAAAATGATCTCAATCACTTCAATCGTCTCTTGAATGTATACTACAAAAACATAAAAGACAAAAAAAACTTTGTTAGTATATCTCAATACAAAAAAATAACTACACCCATGTATTTTTTATAATTGATATATTCCTAATTTTTATCTTTTTTTCATTTACTTAATTTCATTTTATTGCATTTCTTAATTTCTTTCCCATTTATTTTCATTTTTCCCATGTTTATTTTAATCAATTTCCTAGTTATTCCTCTTATATTTAATTAATTTACTTTTAATTAACTTTTTGATTACTCATTTTCTACATTTAGTTTTACTATTTATTTTATTTATCTAATTATTAATTTCTTATTTATTTTATTTTCTCCTAATTTAATGTTTATATTTTCTATTAAATAATAATAATTAAAAAGCATTTTCTTAATATAAACTAAATAATAAATAACATTATTTATTGTTGATTAATGAAATAGGTTTCCCACCAAGGTACATCCTTACCACCTAGATATTTCTTAGCATACTCTATGGATTTCCTCCTCTCCTCAAGTGCTTGGTATCATTGAAATGTCTTGTATTCCATACTCTCACATATGTAGGAGTTAGACATCTACGAAAGCATGCGAACAGCACAAGGAAGAAGAAGAAGCTTGGAGCACAACACACAATACTGAATGTATTACTAGAGAATGTACAAAGATAAGTAGCTCATTAGGGCAATAGGCGTATATACAAGTCAAGGAAAAAAACCTCCTAAAGAGGGAAAAAAGTGCCCCGACGGTCCTAGTGTGTTCACACACATCACTACCTAAATATATCAACAAATCCCCGCTGGGAGTGATGCGGTGAACAAGGAGCTGGCACTTATGTATAAGGAAGTGCCAAGCTATGTGGAATCAATCCACAAAAGGAAGTAAGCCCAAAGCTTTGAAGAAAGCTTCAAACTTCTCCCTCAGTAGAGCCTTCATGAAAAGGTCTACAATGTTCTCTTCTGTGGGCACATATGCCAACCTGATCTCCCCAGCAGAGAACCTCTCCCTGACATAGTGATAATGCACCTCAATGTGCTTAGTATGAGCATGGAACACAGGGTTCCTCACAACTTCCAATGCGCTTTGACTGTCAATGAAGATGGTGTGGCAGAAGACTGACCAACACCCAAATCAGCCATAAGGCATCTGAGCCACACACACTCAACAGTAGCTATGAAAGTTGTTGTATACTCAGTCTCACAATTGGAAGTGGCCACAATAGGCCGCGTCTTGCTCAACCAAGATATACATGAGCTACCAATCATGAAGCAAAAGCCACTAGTGGACACACGAGTGTCATAGCAACCAGCCCAATCAGAGTAAGAGAACGCATGCAAATCTGGCGGTAGTGATCCCCCCTTGGGATAAAAAAACCCGAGTAGTCAAGTACCACTCAAGTAGTGAAAGATGCACTTAACCGCCTACCAATGCTTGACTCCTGGGCAATGCATAAACCTGCTCATTTGTGGGACACCAAACTGAATATCAAGTCGAGTAATGCATAAGTAAATCAAACATCCAACAGCCTGTTGATAGAGAACAGCATCAAATGCATCTCCAGCATCATGAAGACTCAATCGTAAACCTCTCTCCATAGGAGTGGCAATAGGCTTACAGTATTCAAGGCCAAAACGCTGCAATAATGTCTCAATATATTTCATTTGACACAAATCCATTCCACCATCAACGTGCATAAATTGAATGCCCAAATAGTGATGCAAATGCCCCAAATCAGACATCTCAAATGAGGCATGCGAATCAGCCTTAAAATCAGCAATATGCTTCTCAATAGGACCAGTGAGCAGCGTATCATCAACATAGACAACAATGATCAGAAGCACATCATTAGTATGCTTAACATATAAGGTGCTTTTAGTTGGACTCTTCACAAAACCATGTGCAATCAGATAGGCATGTATCTTCTCATACCAAGCACGTGGTGCTTGCTTTAAACCATATAATGCCTTCTTTAACCTGCACACCTATTTTTCATGCCCTTTCTGCACAAAGCCACAGGGCTGAAAAACATACACTTCTTCATGCAAGTCGCCATTCAAAAATGTTGTTTTGATATCCAACTAATGTACATTCCAACCATGATGAGTCGTAAGTGCACAGATGCTATGAACAGTAGTCATTCGACAAGTAGTTGCAAAGGTCTCACCAAAATCAATGCCTCTTTCTTGCGCATAACCCTTTGCAACAAGCCTAGCCTTATACCTATCAACTGTACCATCAGGCTTACACTTCAGCTTGTATACCCACTTAGTCCCAATGGCCTTCTTGCCAGGAGGCAAGTCACATAAAGACCATGTACCATTCTTCATAATAACATCATATTTAGATTGCATGGCAGCCATCCAATTTCCTGAATTTTGTCCTTCATCAAACGAAAGAGGCTCATTCTCATCACAGAGACTAGATGTAGCCATAGCATAGCAATCTGATGCAAAAGAGGCACTATGAGAGCCTGAATGAGTACAATATGACAGAGGTGCATCTAATTTGATGTCATGCAAAGTCTGCACCAACCATTTTGGCATAGTTTTTGCATGCTCAATATCAGCTCTCTCGTGAATGAGTGCATCATGTAAATCTGCATCAGAAATGGAATGATCTACGTCATCACATGAAACTTGCAAAGGCTGAGAAGTTGCCTCATTGGGACTAGCACTAGACTGTCCACCTGTAAAGAGAGGCAGCAAAGTATCATACATGTCTTTGGAGCTAACAGATGTCTCCATAGTACATGAAAGCAATGGATGAATAGCATCTTCCACAAAAACAACATCACGGCTAACCAGAATGTGTTTAGTCTGTGGATGATACAGACGATAGCTTTTGCTTTCAGAACTGTACCCAACAAAAATACATTTTACTGCTTTATCATCCAATTTTCTATGATTTTGTTCAGACACTAATGCATATGCCAAACAACCAAAAACACGCAGATGAGCAACAGATGGCTTGCGATCATGCCAAGCCTCATATGGAGTGATAGACTGCAGTGCTTTAGTGGGACACCTGTTAAGTACATATGTTGCACACATGATAGCCTCAAGCTAGAAACTATGTCGTAAAGTCTGAGTCTTGACCATATACCTCGCCATCTCCATGAGTGACTTGTTCTTTCGTTTAGCAACTCCATTTTGTTGAGGTGTATACGGCACTATACACTGGTGTTTTATCCCACGTTCATCCAGAAATGCATTAAAATCAGAAGACATATATTCCCCCCCTTGATCAAAAGAAAGGGTGCCCAGTTCACATGCTGACAGATTTTCAGCCGAAACCAAAAATTGTTTGAAGCACATGAACACTTTGGAATTTTCCTTCAATGGATATACCCATGCATGCCTGGAAAAATCATCAATGAAAGTCATGAAGTAAAGATAATTTCCAAAAGAAGGCGTCTGCATAGGACCACAGACATCACTATGTACAAGCTGCAATTTTTTAGTAGCCCAAACTGAACGATCTTTTGGAAATGAGGAACGCTGCATTTTCCCCAAAATACAACCTTCACAAACATGTTTTCGAGGTGCCTCAAGTTTGGGCAAAGAGGTCACCATTTTAGATTTCTGCAGGCATAGTAAACTAGCAAAATTCAAATGACCAAAGCATGCATGCCAAAGCTTTGCATCTGACATAGCCTAAGAATCATGTACTGCACATGCCGAATCATTGACAGATCTTTCATAGTCTATGAGCTTATACAGCCCACGACATAAAATGCCAGAAGCAATAATCACATCGCCATTTGACAGATCATGAACTCTACACCTGTCATCAACAAATTTCACAACCAAGCCAATCTTGGCTAATGCAGAAACAGATAACAGGTTCTTCTTGATCCTTGGCACAAATAAAGCATCTGACAAAGTGAAAGAACTACCATCAGCAGTAGTCAAAATGATCTTACCAACTCCCATAACAGGATAAGAGGAGTTGTTGGCACATGTAACAGTTTTCCCTGTAGGGCCAGGCTAGAGTGAAGAGAAGAAACTGCGTTGCGAGGTAATATGTTTGGTCGCCCCACTATCAAAATACCAAACATCTGAGTCTACTGTAGACATGCACTGCTCATGAGAAGATGGGTCAAAACTGCAAACAGTAGTAAACACTCATTCTTCTTCCTACACAATATTAGCAGACTCTATTTTTGGAGTAGAGGCCTCTGCAACAACCATTCCTGCCTCCTTTTTTTTTGCCTCTTTTGCAGCCAGTTTAGGACACTTCTTTATGATATGATCATTTCCTTTATAGTACTTGCAAAACAATTTCTGCTTTTCTGATTTCTTTTCATCTTTGTCTTCCCTCTTCGATTGTGCAAAATTAGCAGATTTCTGCCTACTAGCTGAAGAGCTCCATTTTCCTTTACCCTTCTAACTAGCCAAGAAAGCTTGATCTCCAACGCGCATAATGGACATGTTCTGCCTTGACTGATCTTCTTGCAAAAGAACGGAGACCAACTCCTCAAATGACAAGGCATTTAGATTGCCTTTCATCATCAACAAAGAGTAGAAGCAAAACTCTGATATGAATCATGAAGACCATTCAGGACGGTCTGCACAAGTGAGCTATCTGGTATAACCTCATGAGCAGAAATCAATTGTTCCTTCAATCTTTGATCTTTGTTAGGAAACTGTCCATTCATGTGCTCACTATCCAACTGTCTTCGGAGGTAAGTAACACGAGCCTCATTCCTAGCTTGGTACAATGTGGTATCCCAAACATCCTTAGCTGTTCTGCAAGAGCGAATGTGAGGAATAATGGCACGTTTGACAGACAAGGCTATCAATGCATGTGCTTGGGCATCTCTGCCATCCCAACGAATGTGCTCTGCAGTAGGAGCAGCAAAAACCGTAGCACGAATAGGAATATGCAGAATATGATCATCTTCGACACCTTTTGCATCAGCTTCTATCCCTTCAATTGTAACAGTTGCAGGTGTGATAGGACATTTTTCAACACTGTGCACAATGTTCCACAGTCCTTTTGAACCAATACATGTCGCATCATATAAGCCCATAACGGGTAGTTGGTACCATCCAACTTATCCTCAACAGCCAACATATGGAATACATCACTGCTTTCAGTCATGGCTAGTGACTAAAATACCTTGATGCAAAAAATTAATTGTATCTCAAAAAGTTGAACGGAGCTGCCCAAACCAAGTCTGCTTGACCTATAGCTGACTTTGAGATGCTTATATTGGCGAACAAAAATTGGCATATATCTTTGGTACAAAAAGACAAAATAGCCTACACAAATGCTGCGATAGTGCATTCGGAGGCCGAAACGAGCTCAGATTGCAATTTCGGCACCACACAGCAAAGCTATTTTGATCTCGAAAAGACCCTAAGTATGCTCACCAAAATTCGTGCGATTCTGAGATTGTAACCGGAGGAGTGTCGATGGTGCCCTAGATGAAGCGACGACCTGCTCTGATACCAATTGTTGGAGTTAGACGTCTGCGGAAGCACGCAAACAGCACAAGGAAGAAGAAGCTGCTTGGAGCACAACACACAATACTGAATGTATTACTAGAGAATGTACAATGATAAGTAGCCCATTAGGGCAATAAGCATATATACAAGCCGAAGGGAAAAAACCTCCTAAAGAGGGAAAAAAGTGCCCTGGCAGTCCTAGTGTGTTCACACACATCACTACCTAAATATATCAACAACGTACAGTACCAATTCTTTGTGTTTGGTATTATGACATGTATTGCCTTCCATACTCTCACATTGTACAAATCCTTTCTATGCCAATCATAATAACTTTTGGAATTCGCAATAAAAAGTTGAAACCTTTAGGAGGCTCCCACTGAGATGGGGATGAATATTACTTTGCAAGAAGAAGATCTGAACTATCAAACCCAGGCTTCTTGATCAAGAGAACATTATTGAAGTCGATATTATTCAAATGAGCAAGATCATTATGTGAAAAAAACCTTTTAAAATCATAAGTGTGCATGATATGGAGAACTTCTGGTCTTGGTATATAATCCTCACTTATCAATGCACTCAATGTTCTTAGTGTAAATGCATTTGCATGTGAAAATTCCTTGAAAACACACTAAGCATATGATCTATATGATCATGATTGCATCCAACTAAGAGAAAAATTCACCGTATGTTGGCAGTAACCAAAGGCACAGACGACGAGGAAGCATGTGAAGGCAGATTATGATGAAGTGTTGGGGAGCCAAGCAATCTATTTTTTTCCAAGAAATATGTTTTATATTACTTTCTCACAAACCCAACAGTGATTTTCATCATTCTTGTACCATACGTAGCATAGAAACATGCATTTTTGTAATTACATGCTCCTTTTTTTGCAAGCCAAGGATTCCTCGAGCATGAGGAGCTTACATAGAACAAGCGTACCAATTTTGGTTATTTTTTTATCTCGTTTACACCTCCAAATAGGGCCTAGAACCTAATTTTTTACTATGTTGAACACTAGATGTGAAACCGGTCAAAGCTAGTCAAAGAACTATAAATAGAACTAGAGAGCTCATTTTTTAGGTTGGATAGTGTGAGCTAGTGTAGACTTGTGAGAACTTGAGCTTGTAAGAGTGTTCTTGAGTAATAGAATCTACTTTCAACCTTCCATTGTGTCTTGCTTGTCTCTTCCTTGTGAGTGTGTTTGTATATGTGTGTGTGCATCTCTATGCTTCTCACCTTCACTCTCACTACATCTCGCATTCACAATCTTCATATCACTCCTACCTCTTCCACGGATTGACATTAAGGAGGTGGAGCTTCTTAACGTGGTGCTTACCATTGTGCTAGAGCAACACCAAATTTGGTGTCATTGCCAGGGATCAAGTCTAGGATGAATGTGTGATGGTAAGAGTATAGCAAGAAGTGGTGTTGAAGATAAAAAATTCAGTTTTTGTTGTTGTTTTTAAGTAGTTTTTTGTGTTTTTCATCTCCTCTACACTCTTTCTTCACCACCACATCATCTTCTTCCACACCAAAAAAATAAAAAATTTCACCACATCCACCTATCCTTCTCATTTTCCCTCATTTGCACATGAGAGAGGGAGAGAGAGATTTTGTGCTTGTTTGTGCATGGGTGTTTTTGAGTTTTCTTGCAAGAACAGTGCTCCAATGCAGCAGGAAAGCTTCCAAAAGGCGAGAAATCCACTTTATGTCAGAATCTGTTGTAGATGTCAGACCATCGCGATGTGGAGGTGATCGCAATCCGGGTGGATCGGTTCCGGTCGTTGCACACACAGGGTGTATGAAGCTAATGAATGTTGGATGGTTTAAGGACATGAAAGTGAAATTAATGTTGAGTATGGAGAAGAGAGAGATGTTGAAACGATTATGGGAATGGGAATGTAGGAGTGCAAGTTAGATTTATGAACATGAATGATAAGAATGAAAGAGAACCATACACATGAATCAAATTTGGAAGGAAGAATGGTCCATTGAAGGAGCTTCTTAAACACTTCCTAATTCTAATCCATATGCATAGTCTTCCTTGGATGATATGTATGCATGACGTGAATAGATGGAATCCTTACACATAAACCAGTTTCGAAAGGAAGAATGGTCCAATATTGGAGCTTCTTATACACTTTCAGAAACTAATCAATATGTATGGGTATGTATGGATTATATGCATGCAAGTGAATTATGATGATAGAGTTTACTCACAAGCTCAAAGAAACATCCTCACTGGTTCAACGCAATACTGCGGAGCCTTCTCACACATAGAAGAAATAGAAGACATGTAAAAATACTAAAGAGACTGAGAGAGGAGACAAGAGACAAGTGACAAGTGACATGAATTAAAAGGATTTGAATTAAGATACATGTATAAGATCGTCGTGGTACGTCAAGCTAGGCAATCTACTGATCAAAGGTGGTTTCGACCCTCAAACCATGACAGTTCAACCGAATGTCACACGTAAGAAGGTGAGTTCCACTCCAGTGACCCTATGTATGTCTAGGCTCGTAACGTCTAACTAAAGAAGTCTAAGACTCATTAAAATCAGCTCTAACTCACTCACACGCTCCACCGAGGGTGAGTCAAGATAGAGATGCTGGTTTCAAGAGCCTATCCTAGATTGGAGTTCTAACTTAAATTTGAAACTATGTACTATACTCATACTATCTCACCTTGGATCCTCACTCGCTCAACCGAGGGTGATCGTCTCAAGGAAACCGTAAGCTAGCATGAGCCCTATGGATGCCTAACAATGATGCTCTAAGAGTTTGGAGGGGGGTTTATATAGTTTTTTGAATGAATTTGGGCCCTTGGATCTAGAGAAATCAACTCTCAACTCTAGGATCACTACTTTCGATTACAACCATTTGATTAATCAAATCAATGGCTTGGAATTGTTCTTTCTATCAAATCTAGTGTAAAGGAGTGAAATTTAGGTGCCTTCATTCTCCACCATTGGATCTGGGGATGATCTGGACCGTCGGATCAGTGCTGACATCAGTTTGGATAAGATAAGCCACTATTTTTGGAGAAAAGCTACATTATTGATATGCGATTCTCAAAAAAATCTTCTTTTATGGAAAAACTCGTGGATCCTCCTTGCTTTAAGCATAATTCCATCTCCACCCTTGAATATGAGCTCATCTTGATCGTACAACATGGGTCAATCAGCTTTCGCCATGTGGTGGCCCTTCAACCCTTCAATTTGCTTAAACTAAAAAACTGCGGTGATCCTGAAAACTGGAATTTGTACTCTTTGACCCTCCAAATAGGCTTTGATGAAGATGAAACTTTGTAGGACTATGTTTCCAAAGATCTCCTTCAGGAATATGCAGAAAAAACTCCCATCTAAATCTCCCTTGTACAAGTTTGACTACATTTGGAAGCTTGCAAGGTGGCATTAAGGTGTCTAGGAAGCTCTGATAGCCTTGAAACTTTGTACAAATATGTATCCACATATGATCTTTATACATGCCAAACCATATGGCTAACATAAATTTCTATACAAGAATTTGTAGGATCAAACTAGAAAAATTACATTTTTACAAAAGGAACATAGCATATCAATGTGCTACAAAATCCATTTTCTGCTGAAAGTTGGGCTATAGACTGCCTTTGACAATCTTTACAAGTATATGAATTTTCATCTAATTTGGTGACAATGAAATTTTTGCCCTAATTTCCCAACTTTGACCAGCTTTGACCGCTACCATGGACTTTCTTAATTTCTTTGAAACTTTGTATGTGAGCTTCCTTTGACATCCTTGATGCATCCTGGACTTCTCGGGGAATTCCGGCTACCTTCATCAAATATGTTTTTTGTAGGCCTTCACAAGTGAGAGAGGAGAGAAAATCTCGACGACATTCGCCCTCACTAAACCTGGGATTCCTCCGGAAGTGCCACTCTAGCATCTGTGAAAAACAAAATGTTCAAGGCATCAAATTCTTTTATAGGCAACATAAGAAACATGGAAGGAAAATTGATTATATGCATGAATAAGTAGGTAACGTGACATGAAGCAAAATTTGCATGAAAGAAAGAATTGAAACAGGCAACATGAATATGCATGAACAAATAGGCAACATATATGCAAATGAACAAGCAACATTGGCAACAAGAAAGAAAAAAATCAAGCATCAATATGAAGTGGAAGTGGATGTATTGAGTCGTTTTAAGCATCAGTTCCTCTCATCTTGAAGAAAATTTTGTACCTTTTTCATAACGCAATCTACCTTAAATATGATTATAAACAAAGATTTAGAATTTTCAAGAGACATCTTTCATCTTTAGCTTGTTTTAGATCAACTCCTTTCCTACATAAATATGAATATGCTCTTTCTCTAATAACATGCAAGGAAATCTAACTAAACTCCACTAATGCGTAAATCTACCTATATAGCCCGTGATTTATTCTACTATGCCTCTTTATCCTCCTTTGGCTTGCTTTTTTTTTTTTTGATGATGATGATGATTCGGCAACTTTATGGTTACGATCACTTTTTTTGGGATGGAAGAAAGTGTAAACTTCTTGGTAAGATGTAGCAACTTTTTTTTTTTACGGGGAAAAATTAAACCCCGATACAAGGTACAACCATTTTTTATGACGGAGAACAGTCGTTTAAACTCTGATACAAGTGTTGTGACGTGGACTAAAGATGTAGAAACATGCAATAGCAGGAGCTAGGATTTCAACAATTATGCTTTTGATACAAGATACATATGCATGTTTATATATGAAAGTGTTGTCACCAAAATAAACCTCCAAATCTACATGCCCTATCTTTCCACAATCCTAGATTATAATCAATTTCTTGGTAGATAAGTTACTACTTAAGATAAAATTTTACACAAGTAGAGAAATCATCATTTGCCTTTTTTTGACTCAAGTGATGTGGATATGCAATGCAATGCAAAGATTGAAAAAAACATGCATGAAACAAGCATGGAAAAAAAATAGAATGAACTTGAAAAAAAACAAAGCAACATGAACTTGAAAAATTAATGATATTTTTATACTTTTTTTTTTTATTATTTTTATAACATGGATACTCCTGTTTATGAATCGGCCTCATTGTTGTCATCTTCTTCAATGTCCTCATCCAAAATGTACTCATCATTATCACGTTTCTTGAATAGCTTTATCCTTTTACCTGCAATCAAAGTTTTTAGTGCAACACTTAATTCACAAAGAGCATACGTACCATTGTTGTTGACTTTTGATACAATGTATGGCCCAAACCACCGTTGAGTGAGCTTTTTGTGTGCATCATATTGAGAGTCAAATGTACTATCATAAATGAGCACCCAATCTCCTACTTCAATTGGCTTAGGACGCAATCGATGAGTTTGTTCTTCATTCTAGATTCTCTTAATTTTTCAACAACATCACCAAGTCTTAATTTACCTTGTTCTAACTGTTTAATACGCAAACTCAAAAAATCATCAGTAGACATGTTTTCAGACCAAGGCAAATTTGATCATGCAGAAATATGAGACTGAATTGGAAACAATGGTTTTTGACAGTACATGAGTTCAACATGCATATATCCAGTAGTACGTGTGCATGTCATTCTATCTGCCCAAAGTGCAAAAGGTAAGAATTTAGGCCATTGTTTGATGTCACCGTTACATGCTTTAGATATGGCTTTCACAATAGGTGGATGCCCTCTCTCTATTTTACCATTGGCCTCTGGGTTATATGCAGTAGTGAGAGACAAACGAATACCATGACGCTCAAAGAACTCTTTAGCTTCTCTCGCGTTTAACTCTCCACGATCGGCAACTACTTTCTCTATGTACCCAAAGCGACTTATGACATCTTCAAGCAAGAATTTGTAAACATTGGATGTGGTCTTAGATTGTAGTGCACATCCCTCTACATGATTAGTTAAGTCTTCTCTTGCAAGTACAATGTAACGCATTTTGTCAATACCTTTAGGCATAGTTACAAGATCTACTACCCACTTGTAGTGAATACAAGGTGGATAAGTAGGATGCAACGGATCTCTATGTTTGACTGATGAATGAAGTTGACAAGTAGAACATGTAGAAACATAGCTACTAATGTCAACATACATCCTAGGCCAATAATAGGTACTTCTAATTTTTTCATATGTTCCAAAAAATCCTTTATGACCTGCCCATAATGTCTCATGCATTTCCTTCATTACTTGCAATTGAAGACCTCGTTTTCCTAGGACTCGTTGTGGATTCTTAACCTTACCCTTAGCATGTCTCCAAAGATAACCATTACATAGGAAAAAGTTATAAGCTCGTTTCCTAATGTTACGAAATCTATTCGTAGTCCAATTAGGTAATGGTTGTAGTGTACTCAGATACTTTCCTATGTCTCTCCATTCATTTTCATACTCAGATTCATGAAATTGCTCATACTCGTATATATGTGGAACATAGTCAATTAAGTTCACATTCTTTATTAGATCATTTTCAAGATCATCAAATCTAGCTCTCGATAACATATCAGCAACTGAATTTGACTTACCTGAAATATGAACTAACTCAGGATTTATGAACTTAATATATGAGATCCATCTAAGCATGGCTATATTAGGAGATGAACAATTGGCTATCATTCCAATGAGAGGCAAACAATCAGTCTCAACTTTGACATTTGCACCAATGAAATATTCTTTGTCTGTTTTCAAAGTTGTTACCATACCCCATAGTTCTCGTTTGATCTGTGGATATTTTCGTTGTGTTTCATGTAGAATTTTGGCACCAAACCTAATTGCATATCTATTCCCTTCACTATCATCTTGACTTATAACCCAACCTATACCAATAGGACTAGTATCAACAGTCAATATAATAGGTTTGTTAGAAGAATAGTCTACACGCTTAAGGATGGGAGCTTCAAGCAATAATTTCTTCAATTTACGCATAGCTTGAGTGTGTTTGTCAGTCCAAATAAATTTTCGTTTCTTCCTCAACAAGTCATAGAGACAATCAGCAACATGAGCAAAGTGTGGGATCCAAATAACATAAAAGATGCAAGCACCAAGAAATCTACGTAGCTCACTCACGTTGTTACATGTTTCAGAAATCTTGCTAATGGCATCAACTTTTTGTGGGTATGGCTTTCGACCATAATGGCCACATAAATGTCCAACAATAAGTACCTCGTTGACACCAAAAACAGATTTCTCTATGGAAAATGTGAGACCTGCCTCTTCAAATCGTTGAAATATTCTTTCACAATAAGGGATATGGTCAAGAACAAATTTATGACATCCCGATGAATCTAAAGTAATGTCCTTTACACGTTCCTCACTCCCTTTAATTGGAATATTATCAATGAATGGCATAGTTATATGAGGGATAAAGTCATGTAAGACCATATTCATAGCACTCATCATATGAGCCACAGAATTAGTCGCTCCTTGAGGTAAAGTACACATTCGCACTAAGCCTAAAGGAGTTTTCATTGTGGTTATGTCACAACTATCAATTGCTAATTGGAATTGGTCATATCCCGAATATAAATCACCCATTGAATAGATAGAATGTCCTGAAAATGATTCAGCAAACTCATCTACAATGGGTCCTGTTCCTACATTCCTTATGGTGACTTTATTGACAGGTTGGAGATCTTGAATAAAACGTAGTTTCCCATTCTTTTTAGGCACAGTGAACCATGTGTTTGAGTAAGGTGCAAAAGATGGCTCTAAAATTCTCATGTTTATCTTCTCCTTAAGTAGTTTCATTAGCTCAGGTAAGTGAGCCTTTGGAACATGTATAGGACGAAGATTCCATGGAATATGTGGAATAGTAAAGATTATCATGGGTGCAACTAGCTTAGGATCTACACAACCAATCTCATGAGGATACATAGTAAAGGCTTTTCCATGGCTCCGTATAACTCTCTCAAATTTATCTCTCTATGCTGGCAAAAGAAAGTCATCATCTCTACCAATTTTCACCTATTTGATTGTCTCATCCGTGAATTTATGTCCTATGTTTTTCTTATCCCAAAGAATTGGATCATTTTTCACATCTATAATTTTTTAATTACTTCCTTGAGGTAATGGTTGAGCTATGGGTTTGATTTTTTTGTCTACAGTTTTGTACTTTGTTTCAACTAAGGCATCATGTGTTTGGTTAGATTTTGAGCACTTGTCAACATTGAGAGCATACTCTTGGATTAGAGCATACTCATCAAGGGAAGAAAGAAGAATAATATGGGAATTAGAATTTTGTTGAAGACATAACTCTAACTCCTCAAGAGTAGAGAAACAATGAGATGTTTCAATCACATGCTCAATGTTCTCATCATGTTCCATGATTTTGTTGTTTTTATAATTTTTTTGGGTTTTTTGGATAAAAGACTTGGACAATTGACTCTTATGAAGAAAATCTAATCTAGAATGTGGAAAACAAAGTGACAAACTATTGTACATGTTGGTTGGATGCGAGATGTCAAACCAATATCCACTCTTGTCCCGCTCAACAATGGATTCTATCCGAAATTTTGATCATATGTAGCTCCAAACATGAATCGAGGTGCACAATCACTACAAGCATGCTCATGACCCTGAGTAACAATAGGTTTCATTCTAATTGACAATCGATTCCTATCCTACCGTCATGACTTGAAGTGATTGCATTCCATCCTTAGACTTAAATCTAGCATAGGTAGACCCATCATCCATGGCTTTAGTTTCCATACGACTCTCACAAATAAAGGGTTGACCTAAGAGAACTTCATAGGAGCAATTATCTTGAATAAAAAAGTGATGCCATCCACAATCTTTATCTATGGGCCATCGAAACTTATCATAGACTTCTCTTGAAATCACATTGATTTCAGAGCCGGAATCTACTAATGCATTTACAGTGATAGTGTTCTTATCATTTCCTATTTTAACATGCATCTCTGATGTACCTCTAGACCAAAATGTTCGCCATGTGGTGGCCCTTCAACCCTTCAATTTGCTTAAACTAGAAAACTCCGGTGATCTTGAAAACTGGAATTCGTACTCTTTGAACCTCCAAATAGGCTTTGATGAAGATGAAACTTTGTAGGACTATGTTTCCAAAGATCTCCTTCAGGAATATGCAGAAAAAACTCCCATCTAAATCTCCCTTGTACAAGTTTGACTACATTTGGAAGCTTGCAAGGCGGCATTAAGGTGGCTAGGAAGCTCTGATAGCCTTGAAAATTTGTACAAATATGTGGCCACATATGATCTTTATACATGCCAAACCATATGGCTAACATAAATTTCTATACAAGAATTTGTAGGATCAAACTAGAAAAATTACATTTTTACAAAATGAACATAGCATATCAATGTGCTACAAAATCCATTTTCTACTGAAATTTGGGCTATAGACTGCCTTTGACAATCTTTACAAGTATATGAATTTTCATCTAATTTGGTGACAATGAAATTTTTGCCCTAATTTCTCAACTTTGACCAGTTTTGACCGCTACCATGGACTTTCTTGATTTCTTTGAAACTTTGTATGTGAGCTTCCTTTGACATCCTTGATGCATCCTGGACTTCTCGGGGAATTCCGGCTACCTTCATCAAATATGTTTTTTGTAGGCCTTCACAAGTGAGAGAGGAGAGAAAATCTCGACGACAGCGATGGTCTAAGAAAGTCAAAATTTTTGGTAAGCGTATACACCACAGTATAGAGCACACTTGCGCACATAGGAATCCACAGTCATTTTTGATAAATTCATAGTTTGGTAGACCATCACGTGGGGCTCACGCCATCACGATTGTGTCTCACCATTGCGATTGGCTCACGCCATCGCGACGGCTCAGTCATACCATCATGATGGTCTCATGCCATCGCGATGGTTCACTTGAACCATCGCAATGGTCACTGACCATTGCGATGATCCCATCGACCCCACGCCGTCGCGATTGTCCCATGCCATTGTGATTGGCCCATGCCATTGTGACGATCCACTTGCCACATGTCAACTTAGGCCATCGTGACGATACCAGGTATGCCATCATGACGCTTCAAATTCAATCCATCGTGATTGGCTCAAACCATCGTGCCTCGTGACCATCATGACGGGCTCATGCCATCATGATTGTTACGTTGACCATTGACCATCGTGACAGGCTCACGCCATCATGATTGCTCGCTAGTCAGACCATCGTGATGTCTCGCACCATCGGACCATCGCGATGGTTCAACTGGGCCATCGCGACGGTCCAGACCATCGCGATTATCTCATACCATCACGATTGTCCACCAAGAATGCCAAATTTAGGGTTTGAATTTTTTGGGCTTTTTTGAGGCTATTTTGAGCAAATATTTGGGTGATTAAGCCTATTGGAGACCCCTTAGATCATAATTGAAGAGAAACATGTTTGTCAATTTTTACCCCGAGGGCCTGAATGTTCATAACTTTGTCATTCGAAGTTCGATATTTGAGCTTTCGGGCTCGTTAGAAAGATCTTTTTGAGTCCTATGTGGCTGTTTTTTTTTTCAAAAATAAAGTGTTGATTTTTAGATAAGGAAATTTAAGGTGACCCATTTGTGGGACTAGAAAAGAAAGGGGGCACTTGGGAATTTCATAAGGAGAAGGAACCCTAAAAGGTTTATATATCAAAGTGCTTGAGCATCAATTTAAGGATTGGTCTAAACATTGGATTTTTACAGGTCTAGCAAGAGCAATCCAAGGGCAATCAAAGCAAGGCAAGTGAAGAATGCAAGGCTTGGGAAGTGTGACTTCTTGGGCAACAGAGCAATCAAACAAGCTGACTCATGGTAGGAAGAATATTCAACCCCCTCAGTCAATTATTAGCTTAGGCTAAATGTTTAGCATTGTGGATTAAACTAGGATGATGATAGGAATGCATCAAGTCCAAGAGACTTAATTTTTCAAGTCCAAAACAAGATAAAAGTGTGCTATACGAAAACCTAAAGGAAAGAACTTATGTCTGATGGAGGACTCAAAAGTACAACAAAAAGTCGACTCCTGATGCATACATTGAGACAAGACAAGAATCTAAAAGAATTCAAAACAAAACAAGCAATTAAGAACAAAGAAACATTGACGATCAGAGTGTGTATTGAGTGATTCAAGAAGTAAATTCATGAACCTTAGATCGGGCAAGCATATAGGTAAGTCAGACCGACAAAGCCTTAGATCATCAGAAGCAAGTGTAGGAACTACTGCACGTTTGTGGGCACAACAATTGAATAGTTACCCTTATGATTTGGGCTCAGAAACTAGTGAATCAGAAATAGATTTTAGCATGGAAAGGCCAGAAGGAGGTTTAAATGTAGCATATTTGGAAAGACCCAAAGGACCCTACATAACCCAATTAGAATATGTCTAAACCAACCACTTAGGTGCTTGCAACTATGAGAATGGTTTGCAAAGATCAGTTGTGCAATTGCACAATCCTGACCAACCCATTGGATTGGAACGTCCAATGGTGAAATTTGAGAGAGATGCATACATAAACAAAGAAGGAACAATGTACATCATAAGTACTCAACCTAAACATACCAATGAGTTCGGTATAGTAAATCCCGATAAGGAAGCAAGATCCCAAGGAAAAGAACCACTAGGAGAAGAACCGAAGACACCTAGAGGGAAATCTGTACTGACATGAGTATTAAACCCAGAATGGATCCCTCATGACAATAGAGGCATAGAATTGTTCCTGAACAAGGAAACTGATGAAGCATTTTGGAGGTATTGAATGGAACAACCTAGTGAGGTAGGCTCCATCATGATTTATGAATTCAAGGACCCAAATACACATGGAAAGGTGGTATACCTAGATGATACTTCAGAGCAAGTATTTGTAGTGTTGGACCATGCAAGACTTATCTACACATGGAGAGGCAAGTTAGTATTCCCCCCATCATGAACTAATGTAAACACGAGCCATCAGGGAGTTGGAATGTCATCAGCCCATGGTACTCAAAGAGAAACCATAAGTAAGTTTCACTCACCCCATAAGTTTCACTCACCCCATGGTACTCAAAGAGAAGAACAAAGAGAAACCATAAGTAAGTTTCACTCACCCCATAGGGAGGGATAGAACCACCATGGACACCGATAGATTGGAAAGGCAAAGGGAACCTAGGATACCAGGTGGTAGGGATCATTTTCCTCTACCCAAACCACATGAACACCCCAGGGTACTAAGACTCACTCAATGAAAAACTACTTTGATGGGATAGGAGACCCCTATGACCATGTTGCTGAATTTAAGCAAGTGCTACGAGCAGAGCAAGTAGAAGACATGTTCATGCAATACAATGCTTTTGGACTAACGTTAAAGAACATGTTTTTAACTTGGTTCCAACCATTGCAACAAAGGCAATTTAGGGATATTCATCACTTGTTAGAGTCCTTCATCATGGTATTCTCTAAAAGTGGAATCAGACATGATACTTCTTCATTGATTCATAGCTTCAAACAAAGCCCTCAAGAAACACTTAGACTTGTAGGACGTAGGTTTAGGCAATATGTTGAGAGATGTCTAATGCAAGAGTTGCCCTCTCAGGCCAAGCAAGTTTCATTGTTTTTTGATGGCCTCTTAAGCTCTAAACTACGCTCCTACGTATACTTGAAGGAACCCAGAACACTAGAGCAATGTGTGAGAATTTGTATAGACATTAAGGACAACCTAGGAGATGAGTTGGAACTCTCCAAGGTCTATAAGGACTCAGATTGTTCATCTCTAGCATCCTCAAAACTTTCTATCTTGATAGAAGACCTCGCAAAAAAAGTGGCCCAGAAATTAGGAGTTTCTAGTAAATAGATGCTTAGGTTAACAACAAACAAGCGTTGTTACACCTGTGGTGGTGATCGTATGGAAAATGTGTGTCCCAATGTAACCCAACTGCAAGCCAACCCTAGTGGCCAATATTGTATGATTGAGAGACGATACACGAACCACACTACCCAGGACTGCCCATACAACAAACAAGTAGTACGACATAACTACCCACAAGCATACCCCCAACCAGGTAGGTATCAAGGTCAATACAATGCTCGGCCTCATTACTACAGGCCTCCACAGAACTATCCTTATCAAGCTCAACAGAGACCTCAACTTGTTTTTTCTCAGTAGCCACCCCCACCAGCGAATGTGATCTCAGTCAAATACACTGCTGCAAAAGAGAATCTCAATAGGGCTTTAGTGCCTTCTTCACCCCTGATCACAGATAGTGATCCTAATTCTAACAGTTTTGACTCAACCGATGTAGATAGTCCAGCGGCATATTACACGGAGTCACCAAAATATGTGGAAACATATCAATAAGATAGTCCACCATTGGAACCCAGTTGGGAGCCTGACCATGCAAATGTCATGTATACAAACCCTAATCTGCGGCCCCAATTAAGATAGCAAAGACCACAGGGCCCTAGAGGACCATGCTTTAGGTGCCAAGGAGATCCTTTCATTAAGGATGGTCCACATTCTCCGAATGGGGGATAGCCACAATACTATAACATACAAGGTTTTTGCGTCGAGTGTGGTAAAGAGCATGCCATCAGAGATTGTCCAAAGAACCCTGCTAATACCTCAAAAGTGACACCCATTAATGTGATAGGTATTGTACATAATGCAGATGGATCGAACCCTACATACGTGCCTATCCAAGCTATAACAAGAGCCCAAGAGCTCTTATAGAATCAACAGCTTAATCTTGACAAAATAGCTGGAACTAGTGAAGTTGGAGAGTCTAGTAATAAAAAGACAAAATCTTGGAAAGATTCTAGAGCAAGAATTAAGAGAACGTGGAGTAAAAATATAACTAAGTTGGAAGGAAGTCTCAAGGAATCTAGAGCTAAAATCCTAGAATTGACTTTGCAAGAATTTAATCGAGAGAATCTAGCTCAGAGATCAGGATTAGTTCTAGTTGAACCCATACCAAAAAATGTAGACATGATATTTTGTGCATATCAAGTTACATTGAAAGATGGACCTCAGGTAGCTGAAATGAGTAAGAACTATCCAAGAGCATATTTAAAAATTGAGAGAACTAAACTCTACATGAAGATGGTAGAACTAACACAAAATATGTTTGAAGCCTCTCATTATCTTAATTGGAATAACATGGCAAAACCTGAATTACACTTTCAAGGACTACTGAGAGGTTAGATACTTGATCAATAACAACAAGAAAAAGAATCTACAAAGGAAACCTATTATTTCTGAGACACAGGAAAGGAATGCACCATCCTTGTCTCAAGTGCCAAATACAGAGGTTGAAGACAACTTGACTTCCATACACAAGTATTCACACAAATTTTTAAGAGAAATTCAAGAAGGGAAATGGAGAAGAGAGCATGAAACCCATCCTCCTATTCAAGAAATAGATGAATTTCAAGAGAAATTTCCCCAAGACATCCCCTCTATTTATGATGATGTAGAGAAAGAACAGCTGAGTGAACACATGGATTTTGAATCCAATTCTTTGCAAGAATTACCTCAGTTCACGGGACCTTGGGAAGCCAAGTCTATTGCACCCATGATACTAGTAAGGAATGAAGAATCAATGATTCCTAGGAACACAGTAGTGATCAAGAACACTAGAGTATAGTGCCATCTCACTCTAGAAGAATTGTTGAAGGTTAAACCGGAATTGTGGAAGCATGTAGCAAACCGATTCCCTGAGTTTGCTAATACTCCCTCACAGATAGGATCACACAAGAAGTGTTGAGATATCAAGCTCAACATGTGATGATCCAGGATGACACGTATCAATTTTTCGTTTCTCTGACATGTATAGTGGTCACGCCGATATATATCAGGGATACTTCATTGAGCTTTATTAGATTTATCTACCAAGAGTGATGGCACATTTGTTTCTTGCCAGCTCACTCATTCGCGGGCATCATTTTTTTCCTTATGCACTGGTCTTTATATGTTACACTTGTTCTATTCTTGTTTTAGGTCATTCTTGTACATTACTTTTTATGTAATAGAAGAAGGAGAAGAAGATAATTCTTCCTTGCCTCAATCTCTAAGAGTGTGTGTGAGCTCTCTTCCTTATCTCCTTCCTTATGACATGGTATCAGAGCCAGTGTGGCTGTAGAGAGCTTGTGGAGAAGGTAATGGTGAAGAGTATGCAACAAGGCCTGCAAAAAAATAGGTCAGTTTCAGAAACTGTAACTTGCATCATGTTCGGCAACACCCATGTATTCCAGATCCAGAATTTCAAGTGATTCCGTGTATTGTTGATACACGAAAAGTGTGCCTTTCTGAGATCAAATTGTCACGTCATAGTCGGATAGTGTTCAAGCAGAAGTGTTGCTTGTAGTGTTTTGGGGTGTTGTGTATTGCTACAAAAATGGCAAACGCAGATGGAATGAGTCAGCTTATGAGCGATAAGCTGGACAAGAACAACTTCCATGCTTGGAGATTCAAAATGACGAATTTCCTGATGGGAAAAGGCTATTGGAAATACATCGAAGGAGAGAACAAAAATGCTCTGCAATTACCAGAGAGGAATCGGACTGCAGAACAGATAAGAGCATATGAGGAATGGAATCAAGGAGCACAAAAGGTAATGTATTGGCTATCCATTAGCATATAGGATAGCATGATTGGGCACATACAAGATACCAAGACTCTGAAAGAGGCTTGGAACAGTTTGTTCACATTGTATGAGACCAATCCAAAGGCATGGAAATTGCAACTCAAGAACGAGCTGCATACCTTAGAGAAAAAGAGCATATTGGTAAGTGACTATACCCTGAAAATCAAAAGCATATGTGAGTCACTTGCATCTATTGGAGTGAATGTAGATGATGATGATAAGGTGGAAGTATGCCTTCGTGGTTTAGAAGCTACATATAAGCAGTTCAGAACTTCTATACAGACCAGGGAAAATATTCCAAATTTTGCTGATCTGGTATCTATGTTGATTATTGAAGAAAAGAATCTTGGTGAGGATTCAAACTCTCAAGGAAAGCCCAATTATGAGTAGGTATTGTACTCTGGTAGAGGAAGAGGCAGAGGTAGAGGTTTCAGAAGTGGAAGAGGAAATAGTAACCAAGACCAAGGTCAACAACAGAATCATGCAGGAGGAAGAGGATAGTTTCATGGCAGGGGGAGCCAAAGAGGTCGTAGAAATTTCCAAAGAAATGATTCAGGTAATGATAGTAAAGGATGTTGGAATTGTGGTCAACCTGGACACTTTGAACATGATTGCAGGTTGAAGAATCAAAATGAATACGATGTCTGCTGGTGTTTCAAAATCAAATGATAATGTCTGGTATGTTGATTCAGGTGCTTCAAATCACATGACCAGTCATGCGGAATGGTTTAGTACTTTGTAGAAATTGCCAGTTCCTGGATATGTTGAAACAGGTGATGACACATCACATCCTATTGAGCATATGTTGAGAGCAGTATGGGCACCCAAGGACTGAATAGACAAGGAAGCCAGCGGAGAGAGTCAGAGCGAGGTGAAGGATTAAGTAGACAAAGTAGTCGACGCAAATCTGGCAGATAGGCCCTTCAAATTTTTCCAAATCAACATCCTTATAATAGTGGTTCTTATCACTAACAATCATTGTACATACCAATTCCTATTTTTGTAGCTCCATTTTGTGCAAGCCAAGGAGTCCTTGAGCTTGAGGAGCCTTAGAAGTACCTACATATCAATTTTCGTATTTTTTAGACTCCGTTTAAGCCCTCAAGTTGGCCCTGGAACCTAATTTTTAACTAGCCCGGACACTACGTCTGGACAGAGCCAAAACCTAGTCAAAAACTATAAATAGAGATAGAGAGCTCTATTTATAGTTTGTAATTGTTTTGAACTTGTAAGAGCTTTTTGAAAGTAATCTAAGAACTCCATTGCTTCTCACTCTTTGTCTTACTGTGTGTGCGCGTGTGTGTGTATGTGTGTGCATGTTGGCGTGCTTCTCACTCAGGCACTTGTGCCTTCACTTGCTCGAGGTCTTCATACCATCCTCACGTCTTCCCGGATTGACATTAAAGGAGGTGCTACTCATCACTAAGCTACACCAAATTTTGGCACCGTTGCCGGGGATCGAGCTTTGAGGACGAGCGTGTGATGGTAAGACGTAGATTTGGGACGTTCATGTTGTAGGTAATTTCTTCACTTTTCTTATTTTTCTTTTCCTCATCTCATCACCATCATCACCATCATCATCATCACCATCTCCCACTTCCATCTCCATCATCGTGAAAATTTTCAGTTTTTGATCATATCACCTTCTCCACCTCATTTCCCTCATTCCACTTGTGAGAGAGAGCGAGAGAGCAATATTGTGTGCGTTGTGTTTGCATGTTTGTTGAGTTTCTTGCAGGTTCCAGCAGCATCATCCCCTCCAGCACGTTGCACAGGTACGGAAATGTGTAGAACTGTCTCGCAGTCGCCAGCTTCTGTCGATCGCGATTGACAGAAATTTTCATCTTTTGGTAAAATTGAGTGCACCACAGTAGACTAGAGACCTTGCACATCACAAATCCACAAAAAGTTTTGGAAAATTTGCATTTTTTCAGTCCATCGCGATTGATAGCATCAATCGCGATTGACACAGTCCATCGCGACGGACAGCCAGTCCATCGTCATTGACAGACCCCGACGGACACGTGTCCATCGCGACGGACACCCCTGTCCATCGCGACTGACAGAAAAATCGCGATTGACACCCCACTTCGCCGATATTCTTGTCCATCGCGACATATAGAGCCCCGACTGACACAAATTCACAGAAAACCCCGAAAGTTTCAGTCCATCGCGATTGACACCAGACCATCGCGATTGACACCAGTCCATCACGATTGACACCAGTCCATCGCGATTGACACCAGTCCATCGCGATTGACACCAGTCCATCGCGATTGACACCAGTCCATCACGATTGACACCAGTCCATCGCGATTGACACCAGTCCATCGCGATTGACACCAGTCCATCGCGATTGACAGCCCAGTCGATCGCGATTGACAGCCCATTTCGGCCAAACTTTAGGGTTTTATTAATTTGAGGATTTTGGCCGATTTTGGGCATAAATATTGGGCTGTAGTTCATATAAGGAGGCTATAAGTAAAACATTAAGGGAAAACCTGTTTGTCTGTTGGCCTGTTTGAACTCTGTTTTAATCCCTGAAGCCTGAACTGACATAACTTTCTCATACGAAATCCGTTTGCTGTGATTCTTGTTTTGTTGGAAAGCTCGTGGGGAGTACAACCAAAACTTCCACTGGTTATGTGAAAATTAATATCAGGATTATTAAATAGGGTTTTTTGAAGTTGACCATACCCCGAGGTAGGAAAATTGAGGGATCCTTGGGATTGTTTTCCATAAAGGCAAAGGATAATTTGGTCTGTGAGTTACATGCATGAAAGTGGTCTATTGTGTCATTTGAATCTAAGTCTTGAGCTAACTGTGGGACTTTTACAGGTCCAGCAAGAGCACTTAAGGGCATTCTAAGCAAGAGTAAGTGCAAGCTTGGGAACACGCGTCCTGGGCACACCAGGGCAACAACACAAAGAAGGAAACTCAAGGTTGGAAAATCCTCAACACCCTCTATCAATTCCTAGCTTAGGCTAAGAACGACTAGTGTTAGGAGTAAGTCAGGGCAACGATAGGCATCAATCAAGTTGAAGACTACGTATGCACTCAAGTTCAAGATTAAACATAATTTCTTCGTGATGCGATAACCTTAAAGGAAAGAATCTAACGTGGAACGATCAACTTACAGTGCGAAAGTTAACTCAAATATTCCTGACGACGTGATTTCTGACAAGAGCATAAACTCGGTAACCACTAAAAAGAATCAAGTGACTGATACAAAAGAACTCAGCAACGAGGTTGTACTTGGGCAAATTTGGGCTATTCAATTAGGCTTATGAACCTTAGATCAGGGCGACATCTAGGGAGAGATAGACAAAGTCTTAGGTCTTCAGAGGCTAGTGTCAACCACACTACTAGGTCTTGGGCCTAGCAGTTGAGCCACCACTCATACTACCCTAGCTCTGAGACCAGTGAATCAGAGATGTCTCAAGGCATGGACCGACCTACGAGAAGTTCAGGAGTGCCATACTTGCACAGGGTAGAAGGCCCGTACAAGACGCAGCTGGAATACCTTAGGACCAACCGATTAGGTGCTAGCCTCTATGAGGATGGTCTAGGAAGATCCGTGGTCCAGATTAAAAACCCTGACCAATCCATAGGACTAGAGCACCCAGCTGTCAAGTTTGAAAACGGAGCATACTTAGACCAAGAAGGAACCATATACGTAGTCACTAGTCACCCGGAGAGGACAGATGAATTCGGGAATGTGATCCCTGAGATGGACATAGATGACCTAGAACAAGGGAACGTAGGAGGGGAGCCCAAGACCCCTCGAGGGAAATCTGTTCTTACTAGAATCCTCAATCCCGAGTGGGTTCCCCAGGACAACAAGAGCATAGATTTGCTTCTGAACCGAGAGATTGACGAAGCCTTTTGGAGGTATAAATCTGATCGGCCAATTGATATAGGAACAATCATGATCTATGAGTTTAAAGATCCAGACAGCCCAGGCAGAGTGACCTATCTAGATCACGCTTCAGAAAGGATCTTTGTGGTTACAGAACATGATAGACATGCTTACACTAGAATGGGTGAGTTTATTTTCCCCCAACCAAAATCTAATGTGTCCTCTGGCCACCCGGGAGCTGGAATGTCCCATGCTCATGGAGTTCAGAGAGACATAAAGAGAGACAGACCTGAGGTAAGCTTTGCCAACTCCTTGGGAAGAGGAAGAACGAGAACGGAAACAAATAGAGTAGAACCTGAGGTACTTAGAGCTCCCAGGAATCAAAGGAATGCGGATGAGTTCCCTCTACCACGACCTAGAGAGCACACAAGGACTTTGAGACCGACTCAGCTAGTTAAGTCTATGAAGAACTACTTCGATGGCACGTGAGATCCATACGATCATGTGGCTGAGTTTAGGCAAGTCTTGAGAGCGGAACAAGTTGAAGATCTGTTCACGTAGTACAATGCCTTTGGTCTAACCCTTAGGAACACTGCCTTGACATGGTTTCAGCCATTAAACGAAAGACAGTTCAGGAGCATAGACCAACTCCTAGAGGCTTTCATTATTGAATTCTCTAAGAGTGGCATAAGGCATAATACCTCCTCATTGATTCACAGCTTCAAGCAAACCCTTCAAGAGACCGTGAGACTTGCAGGAAGAAGATTTAGGCAATACTTAGAAAGATGCCCTGTGTCAGAGCTACCCACACCAGCTAAGCAAGTGGCTTTATTCTTGGATGGATTGCTAAGTACCAAATTGAGATCTTATGTGTACTTGAAGGACCCTAGGACCATAGAAGAGTGTGTACGCATGTGCATTGACATCGAGGATAACCTAGGGGAAGAGCTAGAGCTTTCCAAAATCTACAAAGACTCAGATAGTCCCTCTTGCCTCTCTTCCTCGCAATCCACATCAATTGAGGAATTAGCAAAGAAAGTAGCTCAGAAACTAGGTGTCTCTAGCAAACAAATCCCAAGGTTTGCCCCTGTGAAAAGATGCTATACTTGTGGAGCTGACCATATGGCGAATGTATGTCCCATTATGGCTCAACCCCAAGTTAATCCTAGCAGCCAGTACTGCACCATAGAACGGAGATACACTAATCACACAGCACAAGACTGCCCATACAACAAGCAGGCGGTTAGGCAACCCTACCCTCAGCCATACCCTCAGCAGGGAAGATACCAGAATCAGTACCCACCGCAGCAATACGCTAGGCCTCAACAAACCTACCAACCACAATACCAAAACCAACAAAGGCCTCAGCCTGTGTTAGCACAACAACCCCCTGCCCCAGCTAATGTGATCCCAATAAAATATGCTGCTGTAGAAGAAAATCGGAATAGAGCTATAGTCCCAGTAACACCATTAATCTCAGAAAGTGATCCTAGTGACCATAGCTTTGATTCTACGCACGTTGATAGTCGTCAGGCTTACTACATGCAGTCTCCTGAACATGGTGAGTCTTACTATAGTGAAGAGCCAAATGAACCTAGTTGGGAGTCAGATTACACAAACGTCATGTATGCAAACCCCAACCCTAGACCTCAACCTAGACAAGTAAGACCCCCATTCCCTAGAGGACCATGCTACAGATGTCAGGGAGATCACCTCATTCGTGATTGCCCCATGCCTGCACCTACCCAAACCCAATCAGTGACGATCCAAGGCTTTTGCCAAGAGTGTGGAAAGGAGCACCTCTTACGAGACTGCCCTAAAAATCCTAATAATATGCCGAAAATCACTCCTATCAATGTTGTTGGGCTAGTTGTAGACTCTACAGGAAGTGTGACGTCCACTGCACCAGTACAGGTAGTCACTAGAGCTCAAGCTTTGCTGCAGAACCAAAGTGTAGGCCAGGAAAAGAGCCCAGATGTTAGTGAAACAGAGAGCATGACAAAGAAGAGGACTAGAGCCTGGAGAGATAGTCGTGAAAGAATGAAAAGGCAATGGGCAAAGAAAATGAGTGAACTTGAGGAAAGCCTCAAAGAAACAAAGGCCAGGATAACTGAACTCACATCTCAAACTCCCTCTCACACTATGCCACCACCACCATTCCCATCTCCATCCAACCCCCCTCACCTAAGCCCACCACCCCCTAGAGTAGGATCAGTCCTAGCAGATCCCACTCCCGAGGACCTTAATATGATGCTTAAAGCATATCAGGCCAGAATCCAAGAAGGGCCAAATGTAACTGATCATGAAAAGTGCTACCCTAGAGCAGAATTAGAGCTTGAACGAACTAAAATTTGTGCCAAAATGGTGGAATTGGCTCAAACCATGTTTGAAGCCAGTCGCCTATTTAACATCTCTAGTTCAGCGAAGACACAGTTGCACTTTGATGGACTGTTAGAAAGAATAGAGAAGCTGATTGCACAATCAGAAAAGGAACCCGCCTCTCAACACAAGGACAAGGCAAGTGAAAGAGTAAGCATTCCTACCCAGGAAGCCTATGTGCCTAACTCTACGGAGCCAGACACATCATCTTCTATGAATCGGCTCACACCAGAATTCCTACGAGAGATTCAAGAAGACAAATGGGCTAAGGAAAGTGAAGCCCCTCCTCCCATTGAACTCGTGGATGACGCACATGATCAGTTCCCACAGGACATCCCTTCTATTTATGAAGAACAAGAAAGTTTCCACTCTCATGAGAGGTTAGACTTTGAGTCTAATTCCTTACAAGAGTTACCACATTTCACAGGCCCATGGGAAACCAAGTCTACTTGCCTGAGAGCACCCACGGTCATGGTACGAAATGAGGACTCAGTCATACCTAGGAACACGGAGGTAGTAAAGAATACTAAAGTGCAGTGCAACCTCACCTTAGAAGATCTACTCAAAGTAAGGCCAGAGCTATGGAAACATGTAGCCAAACAAGTACCAGAGATAGCGAAACCTCGTTCCCAGGTAGGATCCCAGAGAACAGTGCCAGAAATACCATTGGACAAGATAGGAGACATGAGTGAGGGCGAAGAGGGAAACACATATCTTCCTATCACCCATCAAGGATACACTACCAAGGCCATTTTAGACTCAGGCGCAGGAGTGGCAATTGCTACCACTTCCCTATGGAAGCGTTGGGGCAAGCCAGCACTCAGGCCCACGAGGATGAAATTGCAGATGGCCGATGGTCACATCGAAAGACCCCTAGGGTTGTTAGAAGAAATAACTCTCACCACCTGTGGTGTTGAGCTCGAGCACACATTTGCTATATGTGATTTTAGCAAAAATCATGCCTATGAGATGATTTTGGGAAGACCCTTTATGCGACAGTTGCAAGTGGTACAGGATTGGGGAACCAATTCTTTGTACCTGCAACACTTAGGTGTTACGACCAAAGTGAATCTCAAAGATTACTCTCATAGAGATGTCCCTCCTATCCAATGGAATCCCATCCATAGAGCCAAAGATGATACAGAATCGGTGCATTCCATAGGGTCAGGATCCTCATGGATGCATGAAGACACCCACTTATGGATGTGCAAAGTAGCAGTAGAAGAAGAGAAGAGAGAAGAAGCCAGAGAGATAGGTGCAAAAGAAACACATAGATCAATTCAAGACCAAGCCTATGCACCTGTAGTCTTTCCTGACGAGGAATTTGAACCCCACGGCTAGGCAGAAATCCTAGCAACAATGGATGTAGCCATCAATGAAGAACAATGGACACCTCACTGTGATGAAGATGGCTATGACATTTCAGTCTTCTCCATAGAGCCAATCATGGGAGAGGCAGTTCTAGAAGAATGCGAACCTAACCCTGATGCATTTGAGGACGCAAGTGACTCCGATCTAGAGTCAATCATTATGGACCCACCTTTTGCATCAGATGAAGAATACTTCTATGAAGTAGAATTTCAACCCCAGAGGCACGGAGAGCTTACAAATGATGTAAGGCTAGCCACGCATGTAACTCCTAAGGAAGAAGGAAAGAAAAGAAAGAAGAGAGAAGTCACACAAGCAGGGGAAGAATCTTTGTTTGAGGTCCCTGAAAACTTTAAAAAGTATGAGATAGACAATAGAAGAGTCATGGTGAGAATGCCTAAACGTGAGGCACAATCAGGAGAGGCCTATGATAACAAAGAAACTACAAAGAAAATTGTGGTAGCCATAGAAGAAGGAGAAGAGAGATGCACATACATAGGCCATGACCTGACAGAAGAGGAAGAACAAGAGCTAATAGCCTTGCTAAGAGAATACAGAGATGTATTCGCTTGGAGTTAAAAGGATTTGAAGGGGGTTGATCCAGACATATGCTCACACACTATCCCCATGACCTCAGATGCCAAACCCTCTAAGCAAAAGCCATATACATATAATGATAATTATGCTGCCAAGATCAAAGAGGAGATAGATCGACTGGTTGAAGCTGGATTCATCTATGAAATTGAGCACACTGAGTGGGTATCCCCCATCGTAGTGGTGCCCAAGAAGAATGGCAAGCTGCGTGTATGCATTAACTTGAAGAAGGTCAATGCAGCCACAATTCGAGATAACTATCCGCTTCCCATCACAGAACATCTCTTAGAAAGAGTAGTAGGCAAGGAAGTGTACAGCTTCCTTGATGGATTTTCGGGCTACAATCAAGTAGCCATAGCTCCAGAAGATCAGAATAAGACAGCTTTTGCCACGGAGTGGGGCATATTTGCCTTTCGGGTAATGCCGTTCGGGCTTACCAATGCACCGGCTACCTTTCAAAGATTGATGTGTCACGTGTTTAAAGAATTCCTGAGGAAGAATTTGGAAGTCTATGTTGATGATCTTTGCGCTCATTCCAACTTTCGACAGACCCATATTCCTGAACTCAGACAAATCTTTGACAAATGTAGAGAATATCAAGTCTGCCTAAACCCAGAAAAGTGCGTTTTTATGGTCAAACAAGGCAAGATTCTAGGACACATAGTGTCAAAGAATGGCATATCCACTGATGAAGAGAAAGTGAGAGCCATAGCCGAGTTACCTAGGCCAAAGAACATCAAGGAAGTACAGGCTTTCATGGGGCATTGTGGTTATTACCGACGGTTTATACACATGTATGCCATCATTGCAAAGCCTCTGTATGGACTTTTGACTATTTTGAGTGGACGGATGAATGTGAGAATTCCTTCAATGAGCTTAAACGGCGATTATGTTCAGCACCAATCTTGACCACACCAGATTGGAATAAGCCTTTCCATGTTCATGTGGATGCATCCAATTATGCTATTGGATGTGTACTCGCACAACCTACCGGTGAGGGTAATATGGATCTTCCAATTGCCTATGCTAGTAGACAATTGAATGCAACTGAACGAAATTATACCACTACAGAGAGAGAAGGACTAGGCATGGTATATGCAGTCAAAAAGTTTAGACATTACTTGTTTGCAAATAAGTTTAAATTTTGTATTGATCACCAGGCATTGTTGTACTTGGTAAACAAACCCTGCAACACAGGTAGACTAGTAAGATGGTTTCTCTTACTAATGGAATACGACTTTGAGGTTGTGGTAAGGAAAGGGAAGACTCACTTGAGAGCAGATCATCTCTCTAGGCTCACATCTGGAGAAGCCCCACAGGGAGTGTCAGATGACCTTCCTGATGCTTACTTGTTTAATTTGGAAGTTGTACCTCAGTGGGCTAAGCCATTAGTACCAGTACTGACCTACGGACCTAATCACCCAGTCATAAACACTCAAGGTAGAGAAGTAGTGAAAGCCCAAAAGTACCACATCATGGCAGGAAGTATGTACAAGCACACAGATCAAGGCATCTTGGCTTGTTGCGTGGAAGAGGATGAGTACGCTAAATGCTTGCAATTAGCACACGTAGGTGCATTAGAGCAACACTACTCAAAACAACGAACCCTACAGACACTAAGGAGACTCGGAGTGCATTGGCCTACTATGGAGGCTGATGTCCAAAAGTTGTGCAAAGAATACCCAATCTGTTGCACTAAACCACCTGTGGAACATGCCACTCTTTATCAAGTGTCCATAGTGCCAGATTGGAGTGAACCATTAGTAGCCTTCTTGAGGACGAAAACATTGCCTCCAGACATGACCCTGACTAGACAAAGAAGTCTAGAACAAGAAGCCCTAGATTACTCACTCATTGGTGATAATCTATACAAGCGTGGTAAAGATGGTTACCTAAGACTATGTGTCCATGAGAGCGAATATCTCAAGATCTTGGAAACTGCTCATCAAGGTGTAGCAGGAGGACACTTTGGACCAGATCGGGTGATCAAGGCAATACTATTTGCGGGCTTCTGGTGGCCGACCCTTCACATGGATGCACATATGTTAGCAGCGGACAAGGGACTGAAGGACTAACGAGGCATGGCAGTCAGAGAAGAGAGTCAGAAGGGAGAGAAGGCACAAGCAGACAAGGGAGTCAACGAAGATCTGGCAAATAGGCCAATAATTTTCTTCAGGAAGAAGTACGTATGAGCATTCACGCAGATTTTTTCAAAACCTCTACACCAATTAAAAGTGATTCTCATCACTAAACACCATTGTAAATACCATTTCATCTTTTTGTAGCTCCATTTTGTGCAAGACAAGGAGTCCTTGAGCTTGAGGAGCTTTAGAAGTATCTACCTGCCAATTTTCGTATTTTTTAGATCTCGTTTGAGCCCTCAAATAAGCCCTGGAACCTAATTTTTAACTAGGCCGGACACTAGGTCTGGACAGGGCCAAAACCTAGTCAAAAACTATAAAAAGAGCTAGAGAGCTCATTTTTGAGGTTAGATTGTAATTGAAACGAACTTGTAAGAGCTTTTTGAAAGTAATCTAAGAACTCCATTGCTTCTCACTCTTTGTCTTGCCGTGTGGGCGCGTGTGTGTGTATGTGTGTGCATGTTTGTGTGCTTCTCACTCACGCACTTGTGCTTCCACTTGCTCGAGGTCTTCATACCATCCTCACGTCTTCCCGGATTGACATTAAAGGAGGTGCTACTCATCACCGAGCTACACCAAATTTTGGCGCCGTTGCCGGGGATCGAGCTTTGAGGACGAGCGTGTGATGGTAAGATGTAGAGTTGATGCGTTGGAGTTGTAGGTATTTTCTTCACTTTCATCTATCTTCTTGTTTTTTCTTCACCATCTTTATCGCCATCATCATCTTCACCATCTCCCACCTCCATCTCCATCATCGCGAAAATCTTCAGTTTTGATCATATCACCATCTCCACCTCATTTCCTTCATTCTACTTGTGAGAGAGAGCGAGAGAGCGATATTGCGTGCACTGTTTTTTGCATGTTTATTGTGTTTCTTGCAGGTATCATCATCATCATCCCCTCCAGCTTCCTGCGCAGGTACGAAACTTGTCGAAACTGTCTCGCGGTCGCAGGCTTCTGTCGATCGCGACTGACAGAAATTTTTGGTTTTTCACAAAATTGAGTGCACCACTAGAACAAGCACAAGGAGCACATCCTAAAACACTATAAACAGTAGAAAAATTCCGAGGTTTTCCGTCAATCGCGACCGACAGCCTCTGTCAATCGCGACCGACAGACCTCGCGACCGATAGACTGCCACGTAGGACCCTGTCAATCGCGATTGATACTGTCGATCGCGATCGACAGCCACGACCGACACCTCTGTCAATCGCGATTGACACCGTCGATCGCGACCGACTGAAATTCAACGATTGACTGACTTTTACGCGTAGCCACGTGTCCATCGCGACTGATAGGCCCCCGATTGATTGAAATTTCGGTGAAAAATCCGGAAAACGTGTCAATCGCGATTGATACCGTCGATCGCGATTGACAGCCATGATCGACACTGTCGATCGCGATTGACACTGTCGATCGCGACTGACAGCTCCGACGGACACCTCTGTCAATCGCGATTGACAGACCTGTCGATCGCGATTGACAGGCTTTTCGGCCAAAAAGTAGGGTTTTGTTTTTGTTCAAAATTGGGATAACTTTGGGGCAAAATAGTCAATCCATTAGCACTTTGGAGGTTCCTACACTTGAGATTTGGGAGAAAATCCTAGGATCCGTCAGCCAGATTGAATCCTGTCCTAACCCCCTAAACCCTGAACAGTCATAACTTCTTCATACGAAATCAAATTTTTGAGCTCTAGGGCTTGTTGGAAAGCTCGTGGCATCTACTACACGCCCTCAACTGTTTTTTATAAAGATAATGCGTTGATTTTCAGATAGGGTAATTTGAAGTTGACCATACCCAGGGGGATCAAAGTCAGGGGTCTTTAGAATTGTTTTCTTAAAAAATCACTATGCAAGTTTGTGTTTGTGCTACAGGAATGAAAATACTTGGTTCTGTCTTTGGAATTTAAATTTTTAAGCTAACTTTGGAACTTTTACAGATCCTTTGAGAGCATCGCAAGGCGTTCTAAGCAAGTGTAAGTGTAAGCTTGGGAACACACTTCCTGGGCACTCAAGGGCAACCAAGCAGGAAACAAAAGGTTGGAAACTTTTAACCCCCTCTGTCAATTCATAGTCTAGGCTAAGAACGACGAGAGGTAGGAGTAAGTCAGGGCGACAATAGGCAGGTATCAAGTTGAAGACTACCTAAAAAAAACTCAAGTCCAAGCTAAAAACCTAATCTCTGTACTGTCGATAACATAAAGGAAAAGAACCTAACGTGGAACGATCAACCCGAAAGCACGAAGAACATTCAAGTATTCCTGACGACGTAAAATCAGACAAGACCGTAAACACGAGAAATAAATAAAAAGAATCAAGTGACTAATATAAAGTAACCAGCAACGAGGTTGTACTCTGGGCAAAGAATTGGGCTACTTAGATAGGCATATGAACCTTAGATCAGGACGACATCTTGTAAGGGAGAGACAAAGCCTTAGGTCTTCAGAGGCTAGTGTTAACCACACTGCTAGGTCTTGGGCCCAACAGTTGAGCCACCACTCTTCCTACTCTAGCTCTGAGACCAGTGAGTCAGAGATGTCTCAAGGCATGGACAGACCTACGGGAAGTTCAGGAGTGCCTTACTTGTACAGGGTAGAAGGCCCTTACAAAACACAGCTGGAATACCTGAGGACCAACCGATTAGGTGCTAGCATCTATGAGGACGGCCTAGGAAGATCTGTGGTACAGATTAAGAATCCTGATCAATCCATTGGATTAGAGCACCCAGCTGTCAAGTTTGAAAATGGAGCATACTCGGACAAAGAAGGAACCATATACGTAGTCACCAGTCACCCCGATAGGACGGACGACTTTGGAAATGTGATCCCCGAAGCAGACTTAGGTGACCTGGAGCAAGGAAACATGGGTGCAGAGCCTGGAACCCCTCGAGGGAAATCTGTCCTTACGAGGATTATCACACCAGAGTGGATTCCCCAAGATAATAAGAGCATAGATCTTCTTCTGAACCGAGAGACTGAAGAAGTCTTTTGGAGATATAAATCTGATCGGCCAATTGATATAGGAACAATCATGATCTATGAGTTTAAGGATCCTGATAGCCCAGGTAGAGTGACCTACTTAGATCATGCTTCGGAGAGGATCTTCGTGGTGACAGAAAATGATAGGCATGCTTACACTTGGAAGGGTGAATTCATTTTTCCCCAACCAAGATCGAATGTATCCTATGGTCACCCTGGAGCTGGAACATCCCAAGCTCATGGAATGCAAAGAGACAGAAGTAGAGATAGGCTAGAAGTAAGCTTTGCTAACCCAGTGGGCAGAGAAAGAACGAGGACGGAAACAAATAGAGTAGAACCTGAGATACTTAGAGCTCACAGGAATCAAAGAAATGCGGATGAGTTTCCTCTACCCCGACCTAGAGAGCACACAAGGACTTTGAGACCAACTCAGCTAGTTAAGTCCATGAAAAATTACTTTGATGGCACAGGAGACCCATACGATCATGTGGCAGAGTTTAGGCAAGTATTGAGAGCAGAACAAGTGGAGGACCTATTCACACAATATAATGCCTTTGGTCTAACCCTTAGGAACACAGCCCTTACGTGGTTCCAACCATTGAATGAGAGACAATTTAGGAGCATAGACCAACTCCTAGAGGCTTTCATCGTAGAGTTCTCTAAGAGTGGCATAAGACACAATACCTCCTCACTGATTCACAGCTTCAAGCAAACCCCTCAAGAGACAGTGAGACTTGCAGGAAGAAGATTTAGGCAATATCTTGAAAGATGCCCTGTTTCGGAGCTACCTACACCAGCTAAACAAGTAGCCTTATTCTTGGATGGATTGCTGAGTACGAAATTAAGATCCTATGTGTATCTGAAAGACCCTAAGACTATAGAAGAGTGTGTACGCATGTGCATTGACATTGAAGATAACCTAGGGGAAGAACTAGAGCTTTCCAAAATCTACAAAGATTCAGATAGTGCTTCTAGTCACTCTTCCACGCAAACCACATCAATTGAGGAACTCGCGGAGAAAGTGGCCCAAAAACTAGGCGTCTCTAGCAAACAAATTCCAAGGTTTGCCCCTGTGAAAAGGTGCTATACGTGTGGTGGTGACCACATGGCGAATGTCTGCCCCATTATGGCTCAGCCCCAAGTAAATCCTAGTAGCCAGTACTGCACCATAGAACGGAGATACACCAATCACACCGCACAAGATTGCCCATACAATAAGCAGGCAGTTAGGCAACCCTACCCTCAGCCATACCCGCAGCAAGGAAGATACCAGAACCAGTACCCTCCACAGCCATATGGCAGGCCACAACAAAATTATCAACCACAATACCAAAACCAACAAAGACCTCAGCCAGTGTTAGCTCAACAACCCCCTGCCCCAGCTAATGTGATTCCGGTAAAGTATGCTGTTGCAGAAGAAAACCTGAATAGAGCTATAGTCCCTCTGACACCCTTGATTTCTGAAAGTGACCCGAGTGACCATAGCTTTGATTCTACACATGTTGATAGCCCCCAGGCGTACTACATGCAGTCTCCAGAACATGATGAGTCCTACTATAGTGAAGAGCCGAGTGAACCTAGTTGGGAGTCCGATTACACAAACGTCATGTATGCAAACCCCAACCCTAGGCCTCAACCTAGGCAGGTAAGACCTCCATTACCAAGAGGACCGTGCTACAGATGCCAAGGAGATCACTTCATTCGTGATTGTCCCTTAACTCCACCTACACAACCCCAGTCAGTGACGATCCAAGGCTTTTGCCAAGATTGTGGAAAAGAGCATCTCTTACGAGATTGCCCAAAGAACCCCAATAATATGCCAAAAATCATGCCTATCAACGTTATTGGATTAGTGGTAGACTCCACAGGAAGTGTCACTTCCACTGCTCCGGTACAGGTAGTCACTAGAGCTCAAGCATTGCAGCAAAACCAAGGGGTAGACCAGGAAAAGAGCCCAACAGCTAGTGAAACTGAGAGCATAACCAAGAAAAGGACTAGAGCTTGGAAAGATAGTCGAGAAAGAATGAAAAGACAATGGGCTAAAAAGATGAGTGAACTTGAGGAAAGCATACGAGAAACCAAAGCCAGGATAACTGAACTCACATCTCAAACTCCCTCTCACACTACCCCACCACCACCTCTCCCATCGCCATCCGACCAGCCACCTTCCAACCCGACTCACCTAAACCCACCACCCCCTAGAGTAGGATCAGTCCTAGCAGATCCCACTCCCGAAGACCTTAATATGATGCTTAAAGCATATCAGGCCAGAATCCAAGAAGGGCCAACCATAACCGATCATGAAAAATGCTACCCTAGAGCCGAGCTGGAGCTTGAACGAACTAAAATTTGTGCCAAAATGGTGGAATTGGCTCAGACCATGTTTGAAGCTAGTTGCCTCTTTAACATCTCTAGCTCAGCTAAGACGCAGTTACATTTTGATGGACTGCTAGAAAGAATAGAGAGGCTAATTGCAAAATCAGAAAAGGAACCTGCCCCTCAAAGAAAGGAAAGGGCAAGAAAACGGATAAGCCAGCCTCTTCAGGAAGCCCATGTGCCTCCTCAAGAAGCTTATCTTTCCCCCCAAAAGGCAGATGAGCCTCCCTCGAAAGCTCATGTACCTCCACAGGTTGCCTACATTCCTTCTCAGGGAGCATATGAGCCTGTTCAAAAAAGTAATAGAATAAGTAATCCTCCCCAGGAAGCTTGTGCTCCAAACATCTATGAGAGCGAGGGAAGAGCCAACGATAGAATAAGCCCTCCTTCCCAGGTTGCTTATGTGCCTAATTCTACGGAGCCAGACACTTCTTCTTCTATGAATCGGTTTGCACCAGACTTCCTACGAGAAATTCAAGAAGATAAATGGGATAACGAAAGTGAAGTCGCCCCTCCCTTTGAACTTGTGGATGATGCACACGACCAATTCCCACAAGACATCCCATCTATTTACGGGGAACATGAGAGTACTCAGTCTCACGAGAGAGTGGACTTTGAATCCAATTCCATACAAGAGCTACCCCATTTCACAGGCCCATGGGAAGCAAAGTCCACGTGTATGAGAGCACCCACAGTCATGGTAAGAAACGAAGATTCAGTCATACCTAGGAACACAGAGGTAGTGAAGAACACTAACGTGCAATGCAATCTCAAGTTAGAAGAGCTACTCAAGGGTAGACCTGAATCGTGGAAACATGTAGCCAAACAAGTACCTGAGATAGCAAAACCTCGTTCCCAGGTAGGATCACATAGGACAGTGCCAGAGATACCCTTGGATAAGATAGGAGATATGTGTGAAGGTGAAGAAGGGAACACCTATCTTCCCATTACTTATCAGGAGTACACCACCAAGGCAATTTTGGACTCAGGTGCAGGAGTTGCAATTGCCACCACCTCCCTATGGAAGGGTTGGGGCAAGCCGGCACTCAGGCCAACGAGAATGAAATTGCAGATGGCCGATGGTCACATAGAGAGACCCCTAGGATTGCTAGAAGGAATAACTCTCACCACTTGTGGTGTCGAGTTTGAACATACCTTTGCTATATGTGACTTTATCAAAAATCATGCCTATGAGATGATTTTGGGACGACCATTCATGCGACAGTTGCAAGTGGTACAGGATTGGGGAACTAATTCCTTGTACCTGCAACACTTAGGTGTTACGACCAAAGTCAATCTCAAGGATTACTCTCATAGAGATGTCCCTCCTATCCAATGGAATCCCATCCATAGAGCCAAAGATGACACGGAATCTGTGCATTCCATAGGGTCTGGATCCTCATGGATGCATGAAGACACTCATTTATGGATGTGCAAGGTTGCAGTAGAAGAAGAGAAGAGAGAGAAAGCCAGAGAGGTAGGTGCAAAAGAAACACATAGATCAATTCAAGACCCAGCCTATGCACCTGTAGTTTTTCCTGATGAGGAATTTGAACCCCATGGCTGGGCAGAAATCCTAGCAACAATGGACGTAGCCATCAATGAAGAACAATGGACACCTCACTGTGATGAGGATGGCTATGATATTTCAGTCTTCTCCATAGAGCCAATCATGGGAGAGGCAGTTCTAGAAGAATGCGAACCTAGCCCTGATGCCTTTGAGGATGCAAGTGACTCCAACCTAGAGTCAATCATTATGGACCCACCATTTGCATCAGATGAAGAATACTTCCATGAAGTAGAATTTCAACCCCAGAGGCATGGAGAGCTTACAAATGATGTAAGATTAGCTACACATGTGACCCCAAAGGAAGAAGGAAAGAAACGGAAGAAGAGAGAAGTCTCACCAGAAGAGGAAGAATCTTTGTTTGAGGTCCCAGAAAATTTTAAGAAATATGAGATAGATGACAGGAGAGTCATGATAAGAATGCCTAAACGAGAGGCACAAGTAGGAGAGGCCTATGATAACAAAGAAACCACCAAGAAAATAGTAGTAGCCCTCGAAGAAGGAGAGGAGAGATGCACATACATAGGCCATGACCTAACAGAGGAAGAAGAGCATGCTTTAATTGCCTTGCTAAGAGAATACAGAGATGTATTCGCTTGGAGTTACAAGGATTTGAAAGGTGTGGACCCTGACATATGCTCACACACTATCCCCATGACCTCAGATGCTAAACCCTCTAAGCAAAAGCCCTATACATATAACGATAATTACGCTGCTAAGATCAAAGAGGAGATAGATAGACTGGTCGAAGCTGGATTTATCTATGAAATTGAGCACACTGAGTGGGTATCCCCCATTGTAGTGGTGCCCAAGAAGAATGGCAAGCTTCGTGTGTGCATTAACTTGAAAAAGGTTAATGCAGCCACGATTCGAGATAACTATCCGCTTCCCATCACAGAACATCTCTTAGAAAGAGTGGCAGGCAAGGAAGTGTACAGCTTTCTTGATGGATTTTCAGGTTACAATCAAGTAGCCATAGCTCCAGAGGATCAGCATAAGACAGCCTTTGCCACAGAATGGGGCATTTTTGCCTTCAGAGTGATGCCATTTGGGCTTACCAATGCACCAGCTACCTTCCAAAGGCTGATGTGCCATGTATTTAAAGAGTTCCTGAGGAAAAACTTAGAAGTCTACGTTGATGATCTTTGTGCTCATTCGAACATTAGGCAAACCCATATCCCTGAACTCAGGCAAATCTTCGACAAATGTAGAGAATATCAAGTCTGCCTGAACCCAGAAAAATGTGTTTTCATGGTCAGGCAAGGCAAGATTCTAGGACACATAGTGTCAAAGAATGGCATATCCACTGATGAAGAGAAAGTGAGAGCTATAGCAGAGCTACCTAGGCCAAAAAATGTCAAGGAAGTACAAGCTTTCATGGGGCATTGTGGTTATTACCGACGATTTATACACATGTATGTTGTCATTGCAAAGCCCATGTACGGACTTCTGACTAACTTTGAGTGGACGGATGAATGTGAGAATTCCTTCCAGGAGCTTAAATGACGATTATGTTCAGCGCCAATCTTGACCACACCAGATTGGAATAAGCCATTCCATGTTCATGTGGATGCATCCAATTACGCCATTGGATGTGTGCTTGCACAACCTACTGGTGAAGGTAATATGGAACTTCCAATTGCCTATGCCAGTAGACAGTTGAATGCAGCTGAACGAAATTACACCACTACGGAGAGAGAAGGCTTAGGCATGGTATATGCAGTTAAGAAATTTAGACACTATTTGCTTGCAAATAAGTTTAAATTTTTTACTGATCATCAGGCTTTGCTATACCTCGTAAAAAAACCATGCAATACAGGAAGATTAGTGAGGTGGTTTCTCTTGCTCATGGAATATGACTTTGAGGTTGTGGTAAGGAAAGGCAGGACTCATTTAAGAGCAGATCATCTCTCTAGGCTCACGTCGGGAGAAGCCCCACAAGGAGTAGCAGATGATCTTCCTGACGCTTACTTGTTTAACTTGGAAGTCGTACCGCAGTGGGCTAAGTCATTGGTACCAGTATTGACGTACGGGCCTAATCATCCAGTGGTGAACACACGGAATAGGGAGGTTGTGAGAGCCCAAAAGTACCACATCATGGCAGGAAGCATGTACAAGCACACAGATCAAGGGATCTTGGCTTGTTGCGTAGAAGAGGATGAGTACGCTAAATGGTTGCAATTAGCACATGTAGGTGCGTTAGAGCAACACTACTCAAAGCAACGAACTTTACAGACTCTAAAGAGACTCGGAGTGCATTGGCCAACTATGGAAGCTGATGTCCAAAAGTTGTGCAAGGAATGCCCAATCTGTTGCACTAAACCACCTGTGGAACACGCTACTCTTTATCAAGTATCCATTGTGCCAGATTGGAGCGAACCTCTAGTGTCCTTCCTGAGGACAAACACATTCCCTCCAGACATGACTCTGGCTAGGAAAAGGAGTTTAGAACAAGAAGCCCTGGATTACTCACTCATTGGTGATAATCTATACAAACGCGGTAAAGATGGTTACCTGAGACTGTGCGTCCATGAGAGTGAATATCTTAAGATCTTGGAAACTGCTCACCAAGGTGTAGCAGGAGGACACTTTGGACCAGATCGGGTGATCAAGGCAGTACTATTTGCGGGCTTCTGGTGGCCTACCCTTCACATGGATGCACATACCTATGTGAAACGGTGTGATGTCTGTCAGAGAACTCAGTATCCTATACGAAAAGATGAGATGCCATTGAAACCTATGATGGGTGGACGTGCGTTCTCTAAGTGGGGAATAGACTTCGTGGGTCCTATTAATCCCCCAGCTAAGGGTTCTCATGCAGAATACATCATTGTTGCGATAGACTATCTAACTAAGTGGGTAGAGGTAAAGGCTACGACAAAGAACGATGCTCAAACAACTGCTAAATTCTTGTTTGAGAATGTGTTCACAAGATATGGGCTACCTATAGAGCTGGTAAGTGATAGAGGCACTCATTTCTTGAACGAGGTGATTGAGAATCTACTCCAAGAATTCCTGGTAATACACAAGAAGTCTGCCCCCTATCACCCTCAAGCTAATGGACAAGCTGAGAGCACTAATAAGATCTTATGCAATGTACTGACGAAATTAGTGAACAATAAACGCTCTGATTGGGACAAACAACTACACCATGCTGTTTGGGCATACCGAGTTGCCTACAAAACGGTACTCCAAGCCACCCCCTTTCAGATGGTATTTGGCCAAAACGCAGTGCTACCCTTGGACTTCTTGATACCTACTTTGAAGGTAGCACAAGAGCACGAATGGACGGGTCATGAACTCTCTTCTAGACTTTTTGACCTTGAACGATTAGGAGAAACAAGACTGAGAGCAGCTGCAGGGATATATGCAGCAAAGAAACGACAGAAGGCATACTTTGATGCCCATGTGAAGGATAAGGGTTTGAAAGCGGGAGATCTAGTTTTAGTCTACACATTGAAACAACATGCAAGGAAGCTAGAAAAGAGAGGCTACGGACCCATGATCATTAACAGAATCTCAACAAGTGGAGCAGTGCAACTAGCCACTTTAGAAGGCAATGTTCTCCCAAACTATATTAGCGGATGCAGAGTTAAGTTGTATCAGGAACCCCTCACAGAGGAAATGCTAAGTCGACTCAACACTGCTGAGAAACGCAAAGAGGAAGAAAAGCGAATTCGAGAAGAAGCTCAAGCAGAAGCCCTAGAGCGCATAAGAAGAATGAAATTAAGAAGACAAGGTAGAGAGCACCCTAGGCAAGATGCATATGCAGATCAAGGATATGACGTAGCTATGTGTGAAGTTTCAGGCGTTAGCTCACATAGGATAACTGATCGACGCCCTTTCATAACCGTAGATATAGGACAAGGAAAGAGTGCAAGGACTGTAAGAGCCTTGATTGACTCAGGCGCAGCCACTAGTGCTGTTAAATTGTCTTACTGTCAAGAGTTGCAGTTAACTGTCAATCCTGTGGAAGCATATCTCATAGGATTGGGAGGCGTGGAAACCCCTTGCATGGGCGAGGTGGAACTTCCCCTCTACATTCATGATGAGGCAATGACAGTTAAGGTACTAGTGTGTCAAGATGAGGCCCTCACTGAACCGCTTGTCTTGGGTCAAGACTGGATCTATGACAAAGCAGTCAACTTAAACCTAAGAAGTGGACTTCTTCAGGTATGGGTCAATCATAGTCGAATTACAGTAGAGTTAGATAATGGAGCACTCAAGGAACTAGGAAAGGTACACACTCCTGGTCCTTCCAGGAGTACACATGAAGATGACCATGCTGTTCTTGTCCAAAACTATGTGTTGCAGAGGAATGATGGTTGCAAAAAAGGAGTCAGGGATGCAACGGAACTCCCTTCTTTTCCAAAGGCCAGAGGGAGGCGGCAACCGAAGGTGGATCAAAGACAGAAGAAGCAGAGTAATACCTATGTCGGAGATCAAAAGTACCTGCGCAGCAAAATGTCTCAGCACGGGAAACAAGTGTGGGTGCGGAAAGGCGAACACCCGGTTGCACTCAAGCCAACCACACGGGCAAAGCCTCTTATTAGTAACCAACAACACGATACTAATAAGAAGTCTTTCAGAAGCTCATCTGCTAACGTGAAGTCTGTTTGGGTGCCCAAGAAGTCGATGAAGGCCAGCCCACAATCAAGACAAATTTGGGTGCCTAAGGCTTGTTTGCGGGCTCAAATAGCTACACCAAGAACACACCCTACACAGCATGATCCATTCACTCGCACAGCCGGCATCCACTCGTTTTCAACACTCAGGAACACACCAAGGCCCATGAGCACGAACAGAGCCACTTGTAAATGGGTCCCTAAAAGGCCTCATTTTCAAACCGAGACACCGATAAAGCTCTCTAGAGTCTCTATGAAACCAAAAGCAAATCCCTTCCACTGCATTTGGCAGTCTCAGACTTGTAACAAACCCCCAGACCCCATTTGTAAATCCATGATAACTTACTAATCACATCACTATCACTTTACATCATTCCACTTAACTCTTAGGTCTACCGAACGACTAACCACACACACACTTGCACCGAGCACTTACTAACCCATTATTCGCTCCCGACCCTCATGTTAATATTGTAATGGGAACAACAACGATCCTCCCTTGTTCTGTACAATATTAACACGTGTTTGTATATTCTCACAGAGACAGGTAGCAAGAAGTAACATGGCAGATACGGTAGGAACTAGCTCCCAGGCAGGCACCAGCCCCCAAGTGGTGGACATCGAAAGCCTTCCGGTCGAGGAGGAATTAAAGGAAAGACCAGTGGCATTACGGGCATTACATGCCATACCAATTCAGAATCCTCCACAGGGTCATACAATGCCGGTGGGCAAAGCTTCACACTGGTTCAGTGACGTTGCTGGACCTCTGGGGGAAGGCACATATATGTGGGAGTCCGAGGTAGAATTCAATGGACGTTGGGGCAGATACCATTTCTTTACCAGGGAGTTTGAAAAGCTATAGAACAATGAAGGACTGAAGTCGATATGGAAGAAGGCGGGGCTTTATGATTACTTCAAGTTCCAACTACCAAAGCCAGATTTTCTAAGGTGCTCATACTTAATTAGTACCCTCACTCCCAGCAAAGACAAGAAAGGATACAGCTCCTTTGTGCTCCCATCACTCACAAGGGGCAATGAGCTGAAGCGTTTCCGCTTGACTATCAACTTGGTAAGAGAAGCACTCGACATGAAAGGTATGCACATCCCAACAGAGAAAGAGACTATGGTTCCAGACAATATGAAGAACAGGAATCTGACGAAGTTGAAGGACATGGTTGCGATGACACCTACAATTGCCATTCACTTACGCATGGTCATGCAACATTTCGCATTCCCCGCGTAGGAGAGGTTCACAATGCCCCCCAAAAAGATCTGGTTTAGCCTCTACCTGGCGGATGCTTTTGATTTGTCCATCAATATGCCCCACTGGATTATCGACCAGATTCATATGGCTCATCAGAGATGGTATAAGAAGCAAAAGTCTGTGTTGTATGGTTGCTGTGCACTTACAAGAATTGTATACAGATGTCTCGCATATGATGTACCGGTGCAGAGGGCTCTCATTTGGTCCAGAGCACAGGAGTTTCAACGCAGATTGTCAGCTGTGAGGCCTCCCTCAAAGAAGATGAGAGGCGCTGTCCAGATGCCTTGTGCACAAGCTCGCGGTGCAACCCTAACGCCTGAAACAACCCCAAGACTTCCCCGACGAGTGCAACCATTTACTATCAGGTTACCCAGGCACAGCACAGATGGCCCTAACCTTGTGTTTCCACCAGTACCGACTGATCTGGAATTCCCGCATGGATTCACTCTGGAGGATCTAACGGACGAAGAAGTTGCTAGAATCATCGACGCTGTAAATGCGGAAGTTGAAGCAGAGCAAGCTGGTGGACAGCAAGCTGCCCCAGACCAAGCCCAGCCTAGCCAACCGGACGTAGTCAATGTGGACGATGAAGAAGAAGCACATGAGGAGGCACAGGGTGGACAATCAGAAGCAGAAGAACAAGAGTATGATCAGGAAGCCCTACAAGTACTGGAAGGTGCCCCCGCCTATACTAACGCATTAAAGAAGCTCTACGATACGATGAACCGAGTCCAAGAGCAACACAGGCTATCATTAGCTGCAGGTAAAGCCCTCATGAACCAGATTCTGGAGGAGGAAGGCGTGGACGAGCAATACCGTGCCACCCTGGAAATGATATCAGATGCTTTGGGAGTACCTGAAACGGTGCATACTGCACTAGCGCAATCACGAAGGACAGAGAAAAGATATGGAAGACGCCCCCCACGAACGGGAAAACGAATGAATGTATTAGGATCAGGACCACAAGGCACCCCCACAACCACTGGCACAGCACACACTGTTCACGACACCGAGGAAGCCCACACATCGAGTGCACCTCCATCACCTCCCTTGCCACCCTCTCCCCCACATCAGCCCCCTTCACCTCCCCCTGCCACTATAACCTCTAATGTCACCCCCTCCGAACCCACTACACACACTGACGCACAAACCATCAGTCAACCCACATACTCTATTTCCACGGGAAACATAAGTCTAACCACAACCACGGTAAACCCCACTCCTCCGATCACACTTCCTGGGAGTTCACAATTACACACCCCTCTATACACGTTCACAACTCTCACCGCAACCACAATCCCCATGTTCACAGTCACTCCCACCACGGCCTCCACTTTTGAATCCATGGAGGTGTCACCCACCTCTGCACCTCTCCCACCCCCCATTTACCCACAATCCCCCATTCCCCCACCTCCCCCCTCACCCTTCTCTAGTACTGCATCCACACTTCCCTTTCCCTTCCCCTTCCCCTCTGCATTCAACACCATTTCTCCCACCATTCCTCTTAATAATGTATTTAATAATATGTATCAATGCATGTCCCAACTTCAGCAACATTACCAACACCTTGACAACCAACATACAAGGCTTTTCCGAAGCCACGAAGATCTGCAAGCACGATGTAGGGATCTTGAAGAGCAGAAGCAGCTACTACAACAGCAGCACGTGACCTTACAGGAACAATACGCACAATTAGTAGCCAACCCACCCAAAGCAGATGATGAAGAGCGACGACACATGGACGAGTTGCTACATTCTCAGATCACGGATAACCTGAAGCTTCGACGGAACTTGGGCCTCCTACGCAAGCATATGTCTACAGCGCTAGAGGAGAATAAACGATTACAGAAACAGAATGAGGAAAATCTGGAGGCGGCCATGGAGGGTTCCCCACAGGAGATTGACCCAGAACGATTCAAGGCAATTCCCTCTGAGAATATCAAAGTGGTGTTAGAAACTCATGCGGATCTAATGGAAGCGCATGCCGCCTTAGAAAAAGAGAGAGATGATTTGCTAAGGCAGTTGGCCACCCGACAGACATCACCCAGCAAAAGCACAACCGCAGAAGATACATCAGAAGAGATCACTAAACTCCGGGCCGAACTTGAGGAATTACGTAGCAAGGTCATGGAATATGAGCGTCAGCCCTCCCCTCTGGTAGAGCCCGAGCCTGACGATCTTGTGCCAATTGAAGTAGAAGAAACATTCGAGGATCCCTATGTTCCGATGCCAACACTCGGGGGTAAGCGAACAGAACAGGGCATGGACACAATTGAAATTGAGGCACCTGAATGGATGCAAAAATTAGAGAAAGTAGCCACGACGCATGATGACAGGGTAGCAGTCCAAATCGCATTGATGTCAAAATTGGAAGAGGTTGTAATAAAATCCGATTATTTTCAGAATCTCTCACACCATAGGTGGATCGGCCCATCGGATGACCTGTATGTTCCTTTTTGCGTGTTAATGGCGGATTATAATGCAGAGATCAAGCACCACACATCAAGGGAACCCACCTCTGCCACCCAATTTGCACCTGACGACATCCCAGAAAGTGCCAAGCAAGGACATATTCGCCAACCGATGTGGAGAATTCGGCTGCTTGAAACATACCCGGAAATGGTAAGAACATGGAACAACATGCCCTTGTACATCAAATATAACCCATGTTATTGCCCTGTATTTCGAAGGAGATCATGGCCGGAGTACACACAAACAGTGCTGACGATTAAAGGATGTGAGAAGTGGCTCAATTATGTGTACTTCGCACCCCCGAAGGGCCCACCTACGATTGGATATATGATTTCGACGATTCGACATTGGGGGGTCCGGTTCAAGAATGTACCTGATGTCATGACTCAGATGTGCCTGAAGATTTTCGAACTTATGTTGGTCACCTTCAGGACCTTCAAAAATGTCAAGGAACCGCATCTCTCAGCATTAGGATTTAATGAAGGTAATCAGGACCTTGCATACGACATGAGCACAACCCCATCGATTAATGTTGTGTATGCATGGCACGCTCGCATCAAATATCTACCGGCCTGCTTCAAACAAACGTTTGAAGAGATGTTTGTCACGGGATTCTGGGAATATCACTCCGAGATATTCATTCCCAGACCATCCCATCTCTTGCAGTTGTTTGCAGTGGAACAAGCTCTCCATTCCGAAAAGCTACGTATACCACATCCAGAGGTTCCCGGGCCGGTAGATTAGGATGCGCTACTCACAGATTTGGCCAAAGGATTGAGGATTGCCGAACATCACTTAGCGCAGGATGTCGTCGAGTACTACATCCAAAAACCCACACAACAAGGGTCTGTCAGGGACGACAGACGCGAGAGAGGGGGGGGTGTTAGCAGCGGACAAGGGACTGAAGGACTAACGAGGCATGGCAGTCAGAGAAGAGAGTCAGAAGGGAGAGAAGGCACAAGCAGACAAGGGAGTCAACGAAGATCTGGCAAATAGGCCAATAATTTTCTTCAGGAAGAAGTACGTATGAGCATTCACGCAGATTTTTTCAAAACCTCTACACCAATTAAAAGTGATTCTCATCACTAAACACCATTGTAAATACCATTTCATCTTTTTGTAGCTCCATTTTGTGCAAGCCAAGGAGTCCTTGAGCTTGAGGAGCTTTAGAAGTATCTACCTGCCAATTTTCGTATTTTTTAGATCTCGTTTGAGCCCTCAAATAAGCCCTGGAACCTAATTTTTAACTAGGCCGGACACTAGGTCTGGACAGGGCCAAAACCTAGTCAAAAACTATAAAAAGAGCTAGAGAGCTCATTTTTGAGGTTAGATTGTAATTGAAACGAACTTGTAAGAGCTTTTTGAAAGTAATCTAAGAACTCCATTGCTTCTCACTCTTTGTCTTGCCGTGTGGGCGCGTGTGTGTGTATGTGTGTGCATGTTTGTGTGCTTCTCACTCACGCACTTGTGCTTCCACTTGCTCAAGGTCTTCATACCATCCTCACGTCTTCCCGGATTGACATTAAAGGAGGTGCTACTCATCACCGAGCTACAACATACCTATGTGAAACGGTGTGATGTTTGTCAGAGAACTCAGTATCCTATACGCAAAGATGAAATGCCACTGAAACCTATGATGGGTGGACGTGCATTCTCTAAGTGGGGAATAGACTTCGTAGGTCCTATTAATCCCCCAGCTAAAGGTTCCCATGCAGAATATATCATTGTTGCGACAGACTATCTAACCAAGTGGGTAGAGGTAAAAGCCACAACGAAGAACGATGCTCAAACAACTGCTAAATTCTTGTTTGAGAATGTATTCACAAGATACGGGTTACCTATAGAGCTAGTCAGTGACAAAGGCACTCACTTCTTGAATGAAGTTATTGAAAATCTGCTCCAAGAATTCTTGGTAGTACATAAAAAGCCTGCCCCCTATCACCCTCAAGCTAATGGCCAGGCTGAGAGCACCAATAAGATCCTATGCAATGTACTGACGAAATTAGTGAACAATAGACGCTCTGATTGGGACAAACAACTACACCATGCTGTTTGGGCATACCGAGTTGCCTATAAAACGGTACTCCAAGCCACACCCTTTCAGATGGTATTCGGTCAAAATGCAGTGCTACCGTTGGACTTTTTAATACCTACATTGAAAGTGGCACAAGAGCATGAATGGACGGCTCATGAACTCTCTTCTAGACTTTTTGACCTTGAACGATTAGGAGAAACAAGACTGAGGGCGGCTGCAGGGATATATGCAGCTAAGAAACGATAGAAGGCATACTTTGATGCCCACGTTAAGGATAAAGGTTTGAAGGCAGGCGACCTAATATTAGTCTACACTTTGAAACAACATGCGAGGAAACTGGAGAAGAGAGGCTACCGACCCATGATCATTAATAGAATCTCAACAAGTGGAGCAGTGCAACTAGCCACTTTAGAGGGTGATGTTCTACCAAGCTACATTAGCGGATGCAGAGTCAAGTTATATCAGGAACCTCTGACGGAAGAGATGCTAAGTCGACTCAACACTGCTAAGAAACGCAAAGAAGAAGAAAAACGAATTCACGAAGAAGCTCAAGCAGAAGCCTTAGAGCGCACACGAAGAATGAAATTAAGAAGACAAGGTAGAGAGCAACCTAGGACAGATGCATATGCAGATCAAGGATATCATGTGGCTATGTGTGAAGTTTCAGGTGTTAGCTCTCATAGGATAATTGATCGACGTCCTTTTATAACCTTAGAAATAGGACAAGGAAAGGGTGCAAGGACTGTAAGAGCCTTGATTGACTCAGGTGCAGCCACTAGTGCTGTTAAATTGTCTTACTGTCAAGAGTTGAAATTAACTGTTAATCCTATAGAATCATATCTCATAGGATTGGGAGGTGTGGAAACCCCATGCATGGGCGAGGTGGAACTTCCCCTCTATATTCAAGACAAAGTAATGACAGTCAAAGTACTAGTGTGTCAAGATGAGGACCTCACTGAGCCTCTTGTCTTGGGTCAGGACTGGATCTATGATCATGTGGTCAACCTAAACCTAAGAAGTGGACTTCTTCAGGTATGGGTAAATCATAGTCGAATTACAGTTGAATTGGAAAATGAGGCACTCAAGGAACTAGGTAAGGCACGAACTCCTGGTCCTTCCAGGGGTGCACATGAAGTTGACAATGCTATTCTTGTCCAAAAATGTATGATGCAGAAAGAGGATTGTCTCAACAATGGAGTCAAGGATAAGACGGTACTCCCTTCTTTTCCAAAGGCCAGAAGGATGCAGTAGCCAACGGCAGATCAAATACAGAAGAAGCAGAACACTACCTATACTGGAGGCCAAAAAAAGGAGCAAAGCAGATTGTTTCAGCCGATGAAACAAGTATGGAGGCGAAAAGGTGAACACCCTGTTCCGACCAGGCCAACACCACGGCCAAAACCTCTTATTAGTAATCAACAACACGACACTAATAAGAAGTCCTTCATAAATTCTTCTGCGAAAGTGAAGTCTATTTGGGTACCCAAGAAGTCAATGAAGGCCAGCCCACAATCACGACAAATCTGGGTGCCTAAGGCTTGCTTGCAGGCTCAAATAGCTACACCAAGGCCAAACCCTGTACAACATGTTTCACTCACGCGAACATCTGAGGCCCAGTCTTACACATCACGCACTAACACGTATTCTTCCATGAGCACAAGTAGAATCACTTGTAAATGGGTCCCTAAAAAGCCCCATTTTTCAAGTAAATACCCTATCACACTCTCCAGAGCCTCCACAAAGTCAAAATCAAAACCTATCCATTGCATTTGGCAACCTAAAACTTGTAATAAACCCCCGGACCCCAATTGTAAATCCATGTCCACCTACTAACTACTTCACTCTCACACCACATCATTCCGCTTAGCTCTTAGGTCTACCCAATTCCTAACTACACACACAAGCACCGAGCACTTACTAACCCCGTAACGTCTCCGGAACCTCATGTTAATGTTGTAATAGGGGACACAGTGTCATTTTTGTGTCCATTGCAATGTTAACATTTATTCATATATTCTCACAGAACCAGTTGCGAAGTTTTCAACATGGCTGAGGCAGCAAGAACTAGCTCTCAAACAGAAACGAGCCAGCAAGTGGTGGACTTAGACAGTTTACCCGTTTTGCCTGAGACAAATGAAAGACCAGAAGAATTGCAGGCCATCAAAATCATACCTATAGCGGACCCTCCCAGTGGCCATACCATGCCCGTAGGAAAAACTTCCCACTGGTTTAGTGAAGTGGCAGGACCCTTGGGAGAGGGAACGTACCTATGGGAATCAGAGTTGGACTTCAATGGGAAGCAAGGTAAATACCATTTCTTTACAAGAGAATTCGAGAAGTTACAAAATGCAGAAGGTCTACGTTCGATATGGGAGAAGGCAGGATTGGATGCATATTTCAATGCACGGCTCCCAAAGCCTGACTTCATGCGATGCTACTATCTCACCAACACCTTGACTCCAAACAAGAACCCAAAAGATGCAAGCTCATTTGTGATTCCATCTCTGACAAAGGGGAATGAGCTCAAGAGGTTCAGGCTATCAAACAACTTGGTGAGAGAGGCCCTAGATATGCGCGGAATGCATATTCCTACAGAGAAGGAAACCCTAGTGCCGGATTACATGAAGAATCGAAGCCTCACCAAACTCAAGGACATGGTGTCCATGACGCCTAATATTGCAATACACCTTCGCATGTGCATGCAACACTTTGCTTTTCCTGCACAAGATAGATTCACCATGCCGCCCAAAAAGATTTGGTTTAGTTTGTATCTGGCAGAGACACAGAGCCTCACCATCAACTTACCCCACTGGATAATTGATCAGATACACCTGGCTCACAAACGATGGCCGCGGAAACAGGTTTTATATGGATGTTGTGCTCTGAAGAGAATAATTTATAGGTGTTTGGCTTATGACATCCCTATTCAACGGGCCCTAATGTGGAATCTTGTAGAGCAATTTAGAGGCAGGACATCCACTGGACCCCCTTCTAAGAAGATGAGAGGCACTGTCCAAGTCCCATCTGCTCAACCACGTGGAGCCACCCTAACACCAGACGTCACCCCTCCACCCCGAAGAGTCCGACCATTCACACTCCGACTTCCAAGACGCAGCACCGATGGTCCTAACTTGATATTCCCTCCCATCCCAACCGATCTTGAATTTCCCAGTGGTGCACCTTTGGAAGAACTCACGAATGAAGACTTTGAACAATTATTACAAGATGTAGAGCTGGAGGCAGAAGAGGCACAACAAGTGGAGAATGTGCAAACGCAGGCAACAACCTCCCAAGTACCTGTCACCACAGTTGAAGTGGATGAAGAGGATGATGAAGATGAAGAACAGGAGGAAGATGAGGAGGATTATGATCAAGAGCATCATGATGAGCAACAAGAAGTGCCAGAACTTGTAGGTGCACCTGCATATACAGCTCAACTACAAAGGTTATACGACACAATCAAAGCAGTACAAGAAAGGCATCAACTCTCTCTTGTATCAGGTCAAGCTTTAATGCAAGAAATGCTATCAGATGATGGGGTGGATCAACATTTCATTGACACCCTCAAATTAGTGTCAGAATCTTTAGGAGTTCCGGAGGCTGTCCACACAGCAGTCCGCCAGTCCGTGAGGTATGAAAAACGCAGAGTTGACACATTACCACGCGCAGGTAAGACTATCAGGATACCCGTCACAGAACAAGAAGTACCCATTGAAACCACAGCTACCCCCACCACCACCATTGACCTCTCTGCTGAAACCTTCGTTCAGACATCACCCATCTCACCCCTGCATCCCCCATCACCAGCTTCTCCACCCCCACCACCACCTCCCACCATGGAAGAAACGACAGTCATCACCTCTACCTTCACTTATAACCCATCCTCATTCACATCATTCTCATTTCGAGAACCCACCTCACAAGACACCCTCTTCTCTTTCGTCACCAATCCCTTGTACACTTCAACCCTTCTATCCTCCGAACCCATAACTGGCCATCCCATAATCCCAAGTGTGGTTGGAAACCCAGCACCCACAGAAGGCACCCTGTGTTTCCCAGCCTATCCCCCAATACGAGTACCTCCATTCCATGACCCTCACTTCCCATCTGGCCCCTACACCTCTTTCAACCTAACCTCACCACCCCAATACCCGTCCTTTGTGGAGCAGTTCATCCGCTCTCCAATGTTTCAGAGGCACATTTCCCCGATGTTTGCAACGACATCAATTTATACGAACACCACACTCACTTCCCCTACCATACCCACCTACATGGTAGCCCCTGTACACACCACTCTATCTGACCCAATGGATATTTCACCCACCACAGCACCTCTCCCCACAATTCCACCCTCTTCCCCTCCACTACCCCCCACCTCACCGCTCACCACATCATTGGCACACACAGCATTCACTACCCCCCTCCCCAATCCCACCTCCCCTGCATTTCAAACTTTTCCCCTTGCATCTCATAATGTAAATAGCACGTTCAATACATTACTTCAGTGTGCACATCAACTACAACAAGAATACCATCAATTGGAAGAGCGCACTGCTGCCCTCCAGGCAGAATCTCAGCGTCTGCAAGCTAGAGTCAACACTCTTGAAGCTGATTACCAAACGCTCCTAACCGAGCATACCACCTTACAGCAGGCTCACTCCGAATTGGAATCAAAGACATCAACAGTAGATGATCAAGCAGTCAAGGAACTAGAAACAGTGCTCCAAGCGCAAATGATATCTAATGCTACACTCAGACGCAACCTTGGGCTATTAAGGAAGCATATGGAAGCAGCACTAGAAGAGAACAAGAGGCTTCAACAAAAAAACCAAGACAACTTTGAAGCGGCTATGGAAGGAACTGCAGGAGCAACCATTAGCCCTACCAAGTATAGAGCAGTCCCATCCGAAGACATTCGTATCTTACTTGAGGAGCATGCAAATTTCTTGGAGTCATATGAAAAGTTAGAGACTGAATGTGCAGACCTAAAGAAACAGATAGCCAGTGCCCCCACAGCTCAACAAGAGCCGATAATCTTGCAACATTCTACAGAAGAAGTAGAGACCCTCCGAAAACAGGTGGCAGAACTGCAAGCACGCCTCTTACCATATGAAAGGCCACCCTCGCCCAATGAAGAACCAGAATCTGAAACAGTAATGGAAATCCCCGTCGATGACAGCTATGAAGAGCCGTACGAGCCAATGCCAACACCCGGTGGTCGGACTACAGAGGAAGGACAGGACACTTTAGAAATTCAAGTTCCAGATTGGGTCAAAAGGGTCGAGAAAGTGGGTAAGACACATGATGATCGCGTTGCCGTGCAAATGCAATCTCTCACAAATCTGGAAGAAACTGTCCTTCGGTCTTCTTACTTTCAGAACCTATCCCACCAACGGTTAATCACAACATCAGAGTCGCAATACATGCCTTATTTTGTCTTGCTACATGATTATAATACAGAGGTTAAAAGACATACAGGGAAGGAGCCCACATTTGCCACTCAATTTGAGCCAGAGGACTTACCGACAGATGCGCATGCTGGCTCGATCTTCCAGCCTAATTGGTGTGCACGTCTACTAACCGATTACCCTGAGATGATGAGCACCTGGGCAACCATGCCACTGTATATCAAGTATAATCCATGTTATTTCCCAATGGTACGTCGCAGATCATGGCAAGCATTTGCGATCAAGGTACGCAACAATAAAGAATGCTCGGCTTGGGTTAACTATCCATATTTTGCTCCACCTCGAGGGACCCCAACCGTAGCCTACATGATATCAACAATTCGGCACTGGTCTAGACGTCTAAATAATGTACCCGACATAGCAGTGAAAATGTGTATGAAAATATTCCAGCTCATGACCATTGTCTTCAAAACCTTTCGGATGGTACAAGCTCCATACATCTCTGCCCCTGGATTCTCTCAAGGTAACAAGGATTTAGTCTACGACATGAGCCAGACTCCCTCAGTCACTATAATCTTTGCCTGGCATGCACGAATAAAGTACTTACCTGCATGCTTCAAGCAGACATTTGAGGAAATGTTCTCTACGGGATTCTGGGAATATCATTCATAAATTTTCATTTCCAGACCCACCCATTTGCTACATCTATTCGCAGTAGAACAAGCGATCCATGCAGATCAGTTACGTCTGCCACATCCGGACATTCCAGGACCAATTGATTGGGATCGTATGATGACAGACTTGGCCAGAGGACTACGCATACAAGAACATCAGCTTGCCACTCAGGTTGTGGAATATTACATCCAACACTCCCAGCAACAAGGGTCTGTCAGGGACGACAGACGCAAGAGAGGGGGGGGTGTTGAGAGTAGTATGGGCACCCAAGGACTGAATAGACAAGGAAGCCAGCGGAGAGAGTCCGAGCGAGGTGAAGGATTAAGTAGACAAAGCAGTCGACGCAAATCTGGCAGATAGGCCCTTCAAATTTTTCCAAATCAACATCCTTATAATAGTGGTTCTTATCACTAACAATCATTGTACATACCAATTCCTATTTTTGTAGCTCCATTTTGTGCAAGCCAAGGAGTCCTTGAGCTTGAGGAGCCTTAGAAGTACCTACATATCAATTTTCGTATTTTTTAGACTCCGTTTAAGCCCTCAAATTGGCCCTGGAACCTAATTTTTAACTAGGCCGGACACTACGTCTGGACAGGGCCAAAACCTAGTCAAAAACTATAAATAGAGCTAGAGAGCTCATTTTTTAGGTTAGCTTGTAATTGTTTTGAACTTGTAAGAGCTTTCTGAAAGTAATCTAAGAACTCCATTGCTTCTCACTCTTTGTCTTACTGTGTGTGCGCGTGTGTGTGTATGTGTGTGCATGTTGGCGTGCTTCTCACTCACGCACTTGTGCCTTCACTTGCTCGAGGTCTTCATACCATCCTCACGTCTTCCCGGATTGACATTAAAGGAGGTGCTACTCATCACTGAGCTACAGCATACAAGAAACATAGCACTATATATGGAGGATGGAAAGGTAAAACATCTTGCTGATGTGCTGCATGTTCCAAATATAACAAAGAATCTGTTTTCTGTTGGACAAATGGTTGACTAAGGATTACAAGTCAGGTTCAATGCTGATGGATTATATGTAGAGGAGTACAAGCAAGATGGCTGCACTTTATGGGAATGATACATGGAAACTGGTTCCATTGCCACAAGGAAAGAAACCCATAGGCTGCAAATGGGTTTACAAGGCAAAGCATAATGCTGATGGTAGCATAAGCAAGTATAAAGCAAGATTGGTAGATAAAGGATATGCATAGACATATGTCATTGATAATGAGGAAACATTCAGCCCTGTAGCTAAAATTTCTACTATCAGAACACTTGTTGCATTAGCTACAGCAAAGGGATGGACTTTGCATCAGATGGATGTGAAGAATGCTTTCCTACATGGTGAGTTACAGGAAGAAGTATATATGGACCAGCCACAAGGATATGAAGATTCAAAGCATCCAAAATATGTTTGCAAGTTGCAAAAGGCTTTGTATGGGCTGAAGCAAGCTCCTCATGCATGGCATGCAAGGATTGCTGATTACTTAACCAGCATTGGGTTTTCTATGTGTGATTGGGTTTTCTATGTGTGATTGGGTTTTCTATGTGTGATGCAGATCATTCACTATATGCAAGGAAGGTTGATGATGGCATCACGATTGTAGCTATTTATGTTGATGACCTGATCTTAGGTGGTGATAATGAAGAAAGCATCAAAGAGGTAAAGCAACTTCTTATGCATGAATTTGACATGAAAGATCTTGGTGTGCTGCACTATTTCTTGGGCATTGAGTTTATACATATAGAAACAAGTGTATGGATGTCACAAAGGCAATATGCCTTGAATATGCTGCAAAAGTATGGTATGGCTAATTGCAAGCGATTTCTATGCCATTAGATCAGAATTTGAAGTTAGATACTACATCAAGTGAAGCATTGGAAAATGCTACTATGTACATGAAAATTGTGGGAAGTTTCATATATCTCACAATTACAAGGCCCGATCTAAGCTACACTGTTGGATTTGAAAGTCAATTTATGTAGGTTCCCTGGAAGCCACATTTGGATGCTCTCAAGCACACTCTACGTTATGTGAGTGCTACTTTGGATTAGGCATTATTTTATGAAGCTGGTGTAGATTTGCAGGTTTATGGATACATCGATGCAAATTGGGCTGGTAGCATTCTAGATAGAAGATCTACTAGTGGTTTTCTATTCTCACTTGGAGGTGCAGCTATTACATGCAGCAGCAAGAAGCAACCCACTATTGCTTTGTCGAGTATAGAGGTTGAGTATAGAGGTGTTGTAATGGCAGCATGTGAGGCATCATGGCTGAAGATGCTACTTGTGGATTTAAGTGTGGAAGTGTAAAAGCCTATCACCATTTATTGTGATAATCTTACCAGCATACAGTTAGCATGGAACCCTATTTTTCATGCTAGAACAAAGCATATTGAAGTACATTATCACTTCATCAGAGAGAAGGTATTAGCAGGTGATATTGATCTTGTTTATGTGAGAACAGATGAGCAGGTTGCTGATATTTTCACTAAAGCACTTGGAGCAGAGAAGCGAAAGAACTTTCGGAAGATGCTTGGATTACAAGATATGACGTTGAGCTTGAGGGGGAGTGTTGAGATATCAAGCTCAACATGTGATGATCCAGGATGACATGTATCAGTTCTTTTTTGTTTCTCTGATATGTATAGTGGTCATGCCGATATATATCAGGGATACTTCATTGAGCTTTATTAGATTTATCTATCGAGTGTGATGGCACATTTGTTTCTTGCCAGCTCACTCATTTGCAAACATCAGTTTTTTCCTTATGTACTGGTCTTTATATATTGCACTTGTTGTATTCTTGTTTTAGGTCATTCTTGTACATTCCTTTTTATGTAATAGAAGAAGGAGAAGAAGATCATTCTTCCTTGCCTCAATTTGTGAGAGTGTGTGTGTGAGCTCTCTTCCTTATCTCATTTCTCGTGACAAGAAGGTACCAGAGATACCGGTAGAACGAATTGGAGATGTGAGCAAGGGAGAGGAAGGTAACACTTATCTTCCAATAACCCACCTGGGCTACACCACCAAAGCCATCTTAGATTCAGGAGCTGGGGTAGCCATGGGTACCACTACCTTATGGAAACGTTGGGGTAAGCCAGCATTAAGACCCACCAGGATGAAGCTACAAATGGGTGGTGGACATATAAAAAAGCCATTGGGCTTATTAGAAGGCATATCCCTCACCACTTGTGTGGAGTTTGAGCATGCTTTTGCCATTTTAGGGCGACCATTCATGCATCGGTTGCAAATCATACAAGATGGGGACCTAATTCTTTGTACTTGCAACATTTAAGAGTGACTACTAAGGTCAATCTTAAAGACTATTCCCATCAAGATGTACCCCCAATCCAATGGAACATCATCCATAGGACACAAGAAGAAACAAAATCGGTACACTCAATGGAATCAGACCCCTCATGGTTGCACAAGGATACTCATCTATGGATGTGTAAAGTAGCAAAACAAGAGGAAGAACGGTTAGAAGTTAGGACCTTAGGTTTAGAACAACATCCATGAACCCTTCAAGACCTAGCTTATGCACCTATAGTATTTCTAGACGAGGAATTTGAGCCTCACGGTTGGGTAGAAATTTTAGCTACGATGGACATAGCAGTGAATGAAGAACAATGGACCCCTCATTGTGATGAGGACAGATATGACATTTCCATTTTTATGATTGAACCTATTGAGGAAGACTTTATCTTAGAAGAATGCATGGAAGTGACCCAAGAACAAGATGAGAATAGTGATGAGGGCCTAGAACCCATATGTTCCACAGAAGAGGAATATCTTTATTTTGTATAAGCCAAAACCCCTGAAGAAGAAAAGGAAAGTCAAATGGAACGACATGAGTCACTCATAGAAGATACAGAAAGCAAGTAGAAGAAGAGCAAGAAATCACTTAAGACAAAAGAAGAAGAAGAACCACTCATGGAAGTACCCGAGAACTTCAATAAATATGAAATAGAAGATAGAAAAATCATGGTATGAATGCCTAAAAGGAAAGTTGACACTAGAGAAGTATATGACAATCGAGAGAAAACCAAAAAAATCATAGTGACCATAGAAGAAGGAGAAGAAAAATGTACATACATGGGGCATGATTTGACTAGTGAATAAGAAGAAGAGTTAATTGCCCTATTGCATGAATATAGAGATGTGTTCGCTTGGAGTTACAAAGCCTTGAAAGGAGTAGACCCAAATATATGCTCCCACAGAATCCCTATGACTCCAGATGCCAAACCTATGAAACAGAAACCATACATGTACAATGATAATTACACTGCTAAGATTAAAGAAGAAATACATCGTTTGATAGAAGCAGGATTCATTTATGAAATTGAGCTTACCAAATGGGTATCCCCCATTGTGGTTGTGCCTAAGAAGAATGGGAAATTTCATGTGTGTATTAACCTTAAAAAAGTTAATGCCGCCACTATTAGAGACAGTTTTCCTCTTCCTATCACGGAACACTTATTGGAAAGAGTTGCTGGCAAGGAAGTTTATAGCTTTCTTGATGGTTTCTCAGGCTATAATCAAGTACCCATTACTCCTAAAGATCAACATAAGATGGCCTTTGCCACAGAATGGGGCATATTTGCATTTTGTGTGATGCCATTTGGGCTAACAAATGCACCCTCCACTTTCCAATGACTTATGTGTCATGTTTCTAAGGAATTCCTACGGAAGAATTTGGAAGTTTATGTCGATGATATATGTACTCATTGGAATATGAGGCAGACTCATATCTCCTAACTAAGGCAAGTATTTGATAAATGTCAAGAATATCAGGTTTTTTTGAACCCAGAGAGGTGTGTTTTCATGGTCAGACAAGGTAAAATTCTAGGACACATTATGTCAAAGAATGGAATTTCCACAGATGAAGAAAAGGTGAAAGTAATTGCAGACCTACCTCAGCCAAATAACATAAAAGAGGTACAGGCTTTCATGGGTCATTGTGGTTATTACAGACAATTCATACATATGTATGCTATCATAGCCAAGCATCTATAGCCTCTTTTAACCAAATTGGAATGGACATATGAATGTGAAAATTCATTCAATGAACTTAAATGACGCCTGTGCTCAGCACCAATATTAACAACCCCATACTAGAGTAAGCCATTCCATGTACATGTGGATGCATCCAACTATGCCATAGGATGTGTGTTGGCACAACCTACGAAGGAAGGTAATGTAGATCTCCCTATAGCTTACTCAAGTAGACAATTGAATGCAACAAAAAGAAATTACACCACTACAGAACGAGAAGGATTAGGAATGATTTACGTAGTAAAGAAATTCAAGCATTACATGTTGAAAAATAAGTTCAAGTTCTTCACGGATCATCAAGCGTTATTTTACTTAGTCAATAAGCCTTGTAATACTAGACGATTGATACGTTGATTTCTATTGCTCATGAAGTATGTCTTTGAAGTCGTATTCAAGAAGGGAAAGACACACCTTAGAGCTGACCACCTCTCAAGATTAACTTCAAGGGAATCTCCTCAAGGAATAGCGAATGAACTACCTGATGCATATTTGTTTAACATTGAGATAGTACTAGAATGGGCTAAGCCTATTGTCCCTATTCTCACATATGGACCCAAGAATCCTAGGATTAGGATCAAAGAAGAAGAAATCACCAAGTCACAAAGATATCAAATAATAGCAGGAAGTATATATAAACAGGATAATCAGCAGATTCTTACTTGTTATGTAGATGAATCAAAACACATGAATTGGATGCAATTAGCACACGCAGGTGCATTAAAGCAACATCATTCAAAACATCGTACATTGCAAACTCTGTATAGACTAGGAGTATATTGGCCTTTTATGGATGCAGATGTCTACAAGTTGTGTAGAGAATGCCCTATCTGTTGTGAAAGACCACTGGTAGAAAATGCCACATTGTATCATATGTCTCTCGCACCAGAATGGAGTGAACCATTAGTGAAATACTTGAGGATGAAAATGTTCCCTCAAGGAATGACCTTAGCATGACAATGCAGTCTAGAGCAGGAAGCTCAAGACTACTCACTTATTGGCGACAATCTATACAAACGAGGAAGAGATGGATACCTAAGATAGTGTGTTCATGAGAGCGATTATTTGAGTATACTAGAGATTGCACACCAAGGTGTTGCAGGAGGTCATTTTGGCCACGATAGGATGATCACAGCCATCCTCTTTGCAGGATTATGGTGGCCCACCTTTCACATGGATGCACATACCTATGTTAAGAGATGTGATGTGTGCCAAAGAACTCAGTTTCCTACTCACAGAGATGAAATGCCACTAAAACCCATGATGGGAGGACGTGCATTTTCTAAATGGGGTATAGACTTTGTAGGACCCATTCACCCCTGCAGAAGGTACTCATGCGGAATACATCATAGTTGCAATGTATTATCTTACAAAGTGGGTAGAGGCCAAGGCCACAAAAAAGAATGATGCACACATTGACTGCAAAATTCTTATTTGAAAATGTCTTTACAAGATATGGATTGCTTATAGAGCCACTGAGCAATCGAGGAAATCACTTTCTAAATCAGGTCATTGAATATTTGTTATAGGATTTTATGGTGATTCACAAGAAATCCACACCATATCATCCTCAGGCCAATGTTCAAGCAGAAAGCACTAACAAGATCCTTTGTAATGTACTGATGAAACTCGTGAACGATAAATGTTCAGATTGGGACAAACAGTTACACCACGCTATTTGGGCATATTGAGTGGCCTACAAGACTGTACTCAATGCAACTCCCTTTCAGATGGTTTTTGGTCAAAATGTTGTGCTCCCTTTGGACTTCTTGATACCCACCCTTAAGGTTGCACAAGAATAATCACCAAGAATAATGGACTTGGAACGATTAGTCAAAACTAGGTTGAAAGCATCAACGGGCATATATGCAGCAAAGAAACAACAGAAAGCCTATTTCGATGCACATGTGAAAGTTAAAGGCTTAAAGGAAGGTGATTTAGTCCTGGTATATACGCTGAAATAACATGCACGAAAATTAGAAAAGTGTGAGGTTATGGACCTATGATCATTAACAAACTTTCGACAAGTGGAGCAGTACAATTAGCCACCCTAGAAGGAGAGATAATGCCTAATTACATTAGTAGTTGTAGAGTCAAGCTATATCAGGAACCTCTGACTGAGGCTATGCTTAGACCACTCACATTGGCAAAGAAGCATAAGGAGGAAGAAAAGAGAATACGTGCAAAAACTCAGGCAGAAGCTATAGAACCCATTAAGTGCATGAAGCTAAGAAGACAAGGACTAGGGAGAGAACATTATAACCATCTAGAAACAACACCCAGATACCCCATGGCCATGTGTCAAGCAAATTCAATCACTCATCCTAGCATAGTGGATAGGAGACCATTCATTACAGTCATGCTAGGGCATGGCAACCCTTGCCATGAGCTCAGGGCTTTGATTGATTCAAGTGTTGTGACTAGTGTGATTAGATGGTCTCACTATAATGACTCAGGAATAGAAATGCAGCCAATTGAGGCATACCTCATAGGGCTAGGAGGCATGGAAACCCCTTGTATGGGTGAGGTGGATCTTCCTATCCTCATACACAAAGTGACCATGACAGTGAAGCTCCTAGTGTGCCATGATGATGACCTAATAGAATCCCTAATCCTTGGCCAAGATTGGCGATACGATCACTCAGTGGACCTAAATCTTAGACAAGTCTCCTTACAGATTGGAACCTTAGACTAGCAGCGAGTGATACCACTTGACTTCCCTAACAAAACTCTACTTGAGGTATGTATAATGTAACCCTAGACCATATGAACTGCATACAAAGAAGGACCGGAAGATCTTTGGCTAGATAAGTCACGTTACATCTACATCAACCCACGTAGGCTTGGCGATGGATAGTTGTCATTGAGAATGTCAACGGATTTTCCCTTGGTCTTCCTGCAAACTAGAAGGGGTCACCACCTAACAGCTGGGACAAATGGGGACCATCAGCAGTCAGGTGGGTTACATCAGCGATCAGGTGGACTGCATCAATGGCCAAATGGGCACTATAGCTTGCAGTGCCCATCCTTCCACACTTACTGTGGACTGGCCTAGATCTGTGGTGCAAAATACCTCACTTCCTAATGGGCAAGTTTCGCAAGTGTTGGACCTTCCTTCTTTTCCAAAGCAAAGTGTCAACCAGAACCCTCACCCCCAACCACGAAAGATTCAACCATGACTGAGGAACCCAAATTGATGACCATGCCAAGCAACACAAAGATGGCAGCAATATGAGCATCCCAAAGTAAGCGACACCAAACAAGTATGGGTGCCAAAAGAACAGACAAGATCGGCACTTTTTAACAATGATAAGACAAAGTTTTAGTAGAATTAGAGGCAATATTCCACATCTCCTCGACCTTTTTCTACCTTGAAGAAGCTTCGATAGATTTGGATTGCCAAGCAGTACTTAACCAACCGACCCACACCCACGTAGATATGGGTACCCAAGCAGTGTATTATAGCTCAACACTCAAGCCATGTAACATATACCCCTCAAAAATCTCTTCACCCCTCAACACCACAACATCCAATATCACCTTACCATCCACTCATCAACTCTTAGGAAATGGATACTGAAATGTATCCAGAAGCCTCCTCATGACCCGTTGTCTAACATTACTCCCATCCCGAATAACCAACCCCCTTGTAATAATTCTTTCACAACTAAACTTTGTATAAACTCAACCACACACAGCAATTCGCATTGGTTCCAAGGCTTAGCAGGACCCTTGGCGGATGCAGACTTCATCTTTGATGCCATGTTGAGTTTTGATAATATTAAGTGGGGCAAGTATCAATTTTTCTCTAGATAATTTGAAGTGCTCCAAAATACAAAACAGTTAAAGCACATTTGGGCTAGAGCGGGTTTTACAGAATATTTCAGTGACCCATTGCCCAAACCTGATTTTTATAGATGCTACTATCTGGTGACTACACTTCAGGCCTCCGAGAAGAAGGACTTGCCTGGAACTTTCATTCTTCCATCTTTGGTAAATGATCCCCCATACAAGGAGTTTTATCTTTCAAAATATCTGATTCCGAAAGTAATTAAGATCCATGGGACTCACACACCGACAAAGTGTGAAAGGTTGATTCCAAAACCCATGAAGTGCAGTGATGTTTTGGAATGGGCAGATATTTCAGCCATCACACCGGACTCTCTAACTCATTACGCATATGTATGCAACATTTTGCATTCCCAGCTCAATATCATTTTACTATCCCTCAGAAATGCATCTAGTTTGGATTATATCTAGCATGCACTAGGCCCCAAACCATAGATATGGCCAGTTGGATTATCGACTAGTTGTATTTAGCTCAACAGAGATGGGAAAGAAAACATGTCATCCATGGTTGTTGCACTCTTACTCGAATTGTGTACATGTGTTTGGCATATGATTTGCCTATAGAACGTGTGACGACTAGCGAAGAATTGAAGGCATTCAAAGGAACTACCCAAAAGGCCAAGAAAGCTAGCAAGGGATGGGTAGGCAAATGCATGTGTGGTTCTATCCCATGTTTGCAAGTTCTAGAGCCCCCATCACCTCAGCCATCCCCATAACAGTCACCAATGGAAGCCCCCCACCTATACAACCCATCCGTATACGCCTTTCACAACATGTTATCACACTCGAGTGAATTCGAATTTTCAGAAGGGCAATTTTTCTCACAAGAGTATGAACATCCTAGTTACCCGACCACGCCCCCTGATCAACCACAAGAGAAAGTAGTCTCCAGCTCAGAAGAAGAGATAACAGATATCGACAATGAGGATGGTGATGATGAAGCCGGTCAGGGTAGCCACGACTCTCAAGAGGATGTGCTGAATGATGAACACGAACAGCAACCAAAGGCTCAAGGTGACACAAGTATGCATAAAGATGACACCTTTGAAGCTACTGCCTACACTTTGGCAATCAAGAAACTATACCGCACTATGCAGGTAGTCTAGGCACGTAGAGAACTCTTAGAAGAAGAAAGTCAAGCAATTCTAAAACAGGAACTCGCTATAGGAGGGTTCGAAGAAGCTTACATTCAAGGCTTCAGAGAATTGGTCAAATCACTCAGAACCAATGAAGCACTTTGCTATTTGCAGAGGAAACCACTACCGAAGTTTGACCCATGATGAATCCGTTTGCTATCCAAACCGGGTCAGTATATTCGCATACCAATGGATGCTCAATCTTCACACCATGCCATGGAAGCATGACTTATTCCAGAAGACCCTCTTGAAGAAGCGAGCATAGTCATCAACTCCTCGCCTCATCCTTCTACTATAACTACCACTACCATCGTCGAAGCACCCACCACCCCACCTGCTCCTCTTTCCCCTCCCACCCCTCCAACTTCCCCGGAACACCCCAACTCTCCTAGATCGTCCATGTCCGTAGAAAATACTGTAGCCAAAGCCCTTGTTGTCTCAACCTCTCAAACTCTTTCGGCACCCACTCAACCTATCCTTCCTCCTATGACTACCACCCTTCCACCCAGTCCATTTCTCCCTCCATACATTCCTTCTTTCCCAATCCATCCAACAACACCTGTATTCCCATTTCTCCCTCCACTGACCTTCTCACCTGTCTCACCTCCCCACCCAAGTGTATTTCCTCTATCCTCCCCTCTCCACCAAGCAATACGCAAAACCCAATCTGTAATTTATTCATCAACTTTTGTAATCCTATATTCACACCCACTCACGCACCCACTATCACACCACTGTTCACAGTCACTGCACTCGACACCATGTCACGTGACATGGACATCTCACCATCCACCGCACCACCACTCACCTCACCTCTTTCACCACCCCATTTAGGCACGTCGCACTTCTCCATGGTCACCACTGCATCCACTTTCCCATCCCTCTTTCCCCTTCCCCTTGCATCAACACCCACACCCACAGCATCTTCACTCACTCCACCATATTTTCATCCATAATTAACACCGCTTTTCGTCAGAATATGTTTTCTTGCATGACACAAGTCCGAGATGAATTCGCATCTCTCGGGACCAGCTATCACACACTACAACAAACCACTATAGATTTGTAAGTGAAATTCAACTCGTTAACCATTGAGAACGCCTCACTTAATATGTGATATCAAGAGCTATGCGAGGCCTATCACCCTCTCAAACTAGAAAGTGAAGACAAGATGAAGGAAGCCATTACGGATATCGACAACCTATTACGGGCTCAAACGATTAGAAATGCGACACTCATTCGCAACATGGAACTGTTAAGATGCCACCTCGCATCGGCCAAAGAAGAGAATCGGCAATTGCAAGAACAGAATAGAGAAAAATTGGAAGCACCTCTAGATCAACCATACAAACCTCTGAGTCCCAGCCGCTTTAAAGCAGTACCATCGGAGTCCATGCAGATATTATTAGATGATCATGCAAGACTCTTAGAAGATTATGACAATATGAATGAAGCATATCAAAAACTCCAGGGTGATCATAAAATGCTACTGTTACGTGCACCTGTGCAGCAACCACCACCAGCTCTTGAGGCCACACCTCCATAGATCATAGAGGAACTCAATGCTTTACGTGCTCAGTTACTTACTCTTCAAGCGTAGATTTCTATTTTCTCCGAGTCCCCCAAGCATGATTCCCCACTTGAACTCCCAAATGATGAAGAAATTGTGCCTATCCCAGTGGAGGAAACTTATGAAGAGGCCTACGAACCACAACCCATCCCAGGCGGACGTGTCATGGCTGAAGGCCAAGACACTTTTGAACTCCCTACCCCCACATGGATGAATTCAATAGAAGAACTTGGACAGACCCACTCAGCACGGGTGGAGGCACAGTTACATGCCATGGTTATGATAGAGGAATGCATTTTACAATCACCGTACTTCGCTCACTTGGCCCCTCGAAGGTATATCTTAGGCCATGAGCTTCAATATAAACCGTATTTTATGCTAATGGCAGAATATCAATTAGCGATTGAAAAGGAGATGAGCAAGAAACCATCACATGCAACTCAGTTTGAGACTGACGACTTGCCATCAGAAGCACAAAAAGGTGAAATATTCCAACCAACTTGGCGCCAAGAGTTGTTACAAACATATCCAGAAATGATGAGCACATGGTCAAGGCACCCTTGCATTTGAAGTATAACCCATGTTGGGGACCTATGCCAAGACACTGCTCCTGGAAGACATTCGCAATCAAAGTTCAGAATAATAAGCAGTGCCAAGACTGGCTTAATTATCCTTATTTCACTCCACCCCACGGACCCCCCACCATCGGATACATGATGGCAACCATTCGCCACTCGCTCCCCCACTTACACCCCATGGATGATGTTGTCGCACATATGATTGTCAAAATATTTGTTATGATGTAGTCTGTATTTAAAACCTTCTGTCGCGTCAAAGCACCGCATGTTAACACCCTGGGATTTCATTTGTAACCAGGACTTAGCTTATGATATGAGCACGATGCCATCGCTCCGGGTGTATTATGTCTGGCACTGTCGAATCAAGTATTACGAGCATGCTATAAGACGACATTTGAAGAGATGTTTACTACCGGATTTTGGGAGTACCATTCTGAGGTTTTCATAAGCAGGCCCACATACCTACTTCAATTATTTGCCTATGAACAATTGGTGTACTCCACACACTACCAACTTCCATCATCAGATGAACCTCAACCCATAGGTTGGGAAAAACTTGAACTTGATCTTGCAAGAGGCATTCGCATCGCGGAGCACACCCTTGCTCATGACCTCCTACAAAACTGTATCCTACAGACCCCGCAACAAGGTGTTGTCGAGGACGATAGATGCGAAAGGGAGGGGGGTGTTGGCAGTAGCCAAAGGCATAGACGACAAAGAAGCATGTGAATGCGAATTACAATGAAGCAGTGGGGAGCCAAGCAATCTATTTTTTTCCAAGTACATATTTCTATTACGTTCTCACAAACCCAATAGTGATTTTCATCACTCTTGTACTATATGTAGGATAGAAACACACATTTTTGTAATTACATGCTCCCTTTTGTGCAAGCCGAGAAGTCCTGAGCTTGAGGAGCTTAGATAGAACAAGCGTACCAATTTTGGTTATTTTTGGATCTCATTTACACCTCCAAATAGAGCCTAGAACCTAAATTTCAGCTATGTTGAACACTGGATGTGAAACCAGTCAAAGCTAGTCAAAAAACTATAAATAGAACTAGAGAGCTCATTTTTTAGGTTAGGTAGTGTGAGCTAGTGTAGACTTGTAAGAACTTGAGCTTGTAAGAGTATTCTTGAGTAATCGAATCTACTTTCAACCTTCCATCGTGTCTCTTCCTTGTGTGTATGTGTGTGTGCATCTCTATGCTTCTCACCTTCACTCTCACTACATCTCGCGTTCATGATCTTCATATCACTCCTACCTCTTCTGTGGATTGACATTAAGGAGGTGGAGCTTCTTAACGTGGTGCTTACCATTGTGCTAGAGAAACACCTTAATCCTTTGAAATAAACTATGGGCCAACAACGTACTTAGATATCCAAAGTCAATAAAGTTCTTGTTCAATCTAGAAGTTCACCATCAAATGGTGCAAGAACCCTATGTGACATTCTGACTATAAGATTAGGATCTGGATGGGTGCTGGGATAAGTTAAAAAAAACCCTTTGGCTTCATAGATGCACTACACATAAATCATCCTACCATTTTTTCGTTGTGAGTCCCTCATCCCCAATATCTTTTGGAAGCTAAACACAGTGAGGAAGAATAGTTGTTTTTCAGCCCATTAAATCAATCATCAAACATAAATGACAGTGAGGATGCTTGAGAGCCTTAGAATAATGATGCATTGCTTTTTTGACATGAATGATGCTCTTTTCGATTTTTCTTAAATTCAATCATCTCAAAATCAATCATTGCAACCTTTGACATGCCTGTAAGTGCACCAAAAGTGGAGCATTCACCCATCTGCACCTTTCTAGGAATTGCAATCTTATGAAACTCCCTTTTCAAATGCTTTGTAAAGTGTACATATTTAATATAAATGTACTCTTGAAGCAAAATTGTTTCCTTTTATGCTCCAAAAACCTCTCTATGTGAAAATTTTTCTAATAAGCGTAGTCCACGTATAAAGTTCTTTTGCATCCAATTTGTTCAATTTGGTGTTTTACTTCACATTTCAAAAGATGGGAACGACAATCCATCTTCCAAATAATCCTTCCGTACTCATGCAACCCTCAAATTACCAATTCTAAAGTCAATTTTGAAACACCTTCTAAAAAGATACTCCCACATCCAAGATGTTACTCAAATGATCCTTTATCTCTTGAATGCATGACTCCCATAACCTAAATATGAGAAACAAAGGATGTATCTTGAGCATCACGATCAAGTATTAGATGAGAAGTTCTTAACTCTTTCCAATTCATACCACCAAACGTGCGTAAGCACAATGAGCCACAACAACACTTCACAAGATCCTTATGCACCCACATATTAGATAGCAAAAAGGATTCTCTTCTCTTACTCAAAAGGTAAGGATTACATCTAAACTCACTAAGATTATCACACTCATCCATTTGATAACTAATCTCCCTCATACTTTCGAGTTGATATCACCAAACTTGTGTAAGCACTTTGTGCCACAATAATACTTCACAACATCCTTATGCACCTGCATACTAGATAGTAGGAAGGATGCTCTTCTTTTACTCACCAAGCAAGGATAACATCTAAAATCACTAAGATTATCACACTCATCTGTCTAATAACCACTCTTCCTCATAATATATGCATTGGTATGACATGAAACTTCACCAAAACCTTGAGCCTTAGAGTTGTTCATTAGATTGTTACCAACTTAAAGAGAATAACCTCATCCACTGAGAATCATTTTTTAGCATCCAAATATGTACTAGATATATGTGCCCTTGGACTATTTTCAACACTAGAGAAATTTATCTCTTCAACTGATAACATCTCTTGACTATGTACATTTGAAGTAGGTAACTAAGCCTTTGGAGAATTACCAACAATAGATAGAGTCATCATTTGAACCAAGAATTGTGCATTAGATCTAGAAGTTTCAATTAGGGAGTAACACTCAACTCAGAATATTAGATACATTCTTGGTTGGGGAAATCATGGAATACTAAACATAGTTAACCTATTTCATGTGTTATAAGGAAGCTCAAAATCAAAATCAAAGGATTGAATGAAGAATGGTTGTAAATAAAGGAAAGTATGAGTATGAAACATGTTAAATACAAACCTAAATAGCATTGGAACATAACATCTTGTACAAATGTAGGAGTAGTAAAAAAAAGGTATACCAAAAATATGCCAAAAGTAGTAATTTTTACTAATTAGAAAGCAATTAAATGATCCAACTAGATTACTAGTTGGTTACATTATAACTAGGTTAGTTAGAATGTCAAGCTCTCTATAAAAGTGGAAAATGTATCATTTCCTTTTTTACCGAGTTCAGAAAGCAAATCAAAGCTCTTCCAACTAGAAGCATCCATGACAAGCAAAAAAGTAGGCCTCTCTAAAGGTGGAGTCCAAGAAGGAAAGCAATAAACACAAAAGGTAAAGAAATTTGGAGTAAAAAAAGATTCCCCAAAGATTCCTTTCAGGAATCATTATAAATCTATTTGATTAATGGTAGCAAAAATTGATCGGTTTATTTATTGAAGAAATATGATGCTATAAATGAATGCCCATGAGAGAAGAAAAAAAGAAGTCAATGTCCGGCATCGACTCCCTACATTAACCTAGCATTGGCATTGTACACAACATCGATGCTTGATGCATAAACTAAATGCCAAGCATTGACTCAATGTATGATGTCAATCGCTTGCATTGACTTCTTGTATAAAGTCAATGAGAAGCACTGTGTTTATGTGGAGATTCAATGATAGGCATCGGATTTCCACATAAACGCGATGTGTAACATCAAGTTCCTAAGTGCTAGGGATTGGTTTTATGGGGGAAGTCAATGACACCATCAACTTTCCACATAAATGTGATGTTTTGCATTTAATTTCTGCAAGAATTCAATGTCTTGTATTGATTTTTTTGCATGAAGTCGATGCCAAGCATCAACTTCATGCATAAACTCCATGAATAGCATGAAGGAATTTGATGCCTTGCATTGAATTTATGCAAGAAGTTGATGGCATGCATGGACTTTATGCAAAAAGTGGATGTCAAGTATTGACTTCATGAATAAAGTTCATGTGTGCATAAAGTCGATGCTAGTCATCAATTTTCCACATAGAATCAATGTCTAGCATCGACCTCATGCTTACTCTCAATGGCTATTATTGATATGCACATTCAATCGATGCCTTGTATAAAATCCTTGCTTAAATTCATCGCTTGAGATCAAATTTATCTAGGATGTTGATTCGTAACATTGATATTATAAAGGATGTTGATGTTGGGCATCAACTTCTTGCATAAATTTGATCTCAAGCATCATGATACTCAACATTTTCTAGAATGTCTCCATGCTAGGCATATGGAAAGATGCTAGCCACCCTATCAATTAGTAATTTGGAGGCTAGGGATCATATATCTTTGTTATTAATTATAATGAAACATAATGCAAGGAAAATAGTAGACAAAATGTAGTGTTTTTTAGTATATCTTCATATTTGGCCACACATTGTTTAAGTCCCTTTTTAATTAAAAAATCACCAATTTTAAGTTGCATTTGGCGTTCTAATATAATGATAACCTGATATCTAAATATTTTCATTAGGTTGAGCACCAAAAGTACTGAGATTTATCCCTTCTAGTAGTCCTAAGGGCCTCGCTATGTCACCATCAGCCATCTCAAATTTCATTCTTGTTGGTGTGAGTGTTAGTTTGCCTTTCCATAGGGAAGTGATCGCAATGACAACTTCGATGTCTGAGTCCAAAATTGCCATTGTTGTATAACCCTGTTAAGTGATTGCGAGAGATGTATTTCCTTCTTCTTCTTTGCTCATGTCTCCTATCTTATCTATTGGTGCAAATGAATCCAAGCCTAGATACTTGGACAATTAGCATGTATCTCATATAGTCACATATGACTACTCCCTTGTAAAAGCCAATTACTTTTATCCTTGTAAAACTTCATTGCACTAACCCCACGTGGAGTTAGGAGGAATAAAATCTCGAATTCTTGGTAGTTGATAGATGAGAAAGTAAAGCCTAATGTTTAGGAATCACTTTATGGTGAGAACTTGAATTTGAATTCAAAACTTGGCTCCAACTCTAGCTATAAAAGTGGATCAAAATCTTGCATGCAAATGATCCTGATTTGGAGATCAATTGAGAGGGGTTTTTATGATTAGAGAAGCTCAATTCATAGCTCCATCACTACTCTCACATTGTGCAATTATACATTGCCAATGTCATTGTATTTCTATGTAATTTAATACATACATGTTGATCACATATCTACTTCACTTCTCAGCTATGATCATCTTAGAATAGTGAACTTCTCAGAGCTTGTTCTCATTGAATAGTTGATCATTTGATGTTATTTAAAGTGACATAGATTCAACACATTGTCTAATTCATAGCTACAAAGTTTCATTATTATTGTGTTTCTCAATCTCAAGATATCTTCACATTACTACTCACTCGTCTACATATTGTAGCACCCCGAAAATGTTAGGTTAATCTTTCAACTTGCTAAGCATCATTCTCAGTGTACAGTTAATAGTTTTTATTGAAATAACTTGTGTTTGATAGCTATCTAAGTTAATTAGATTCTCTAAGAAGGAATTTAGTCAATTTCTAATAGGTTGAGAGCACTTTTCATTTTACTAAACATTATCCATTGATTAGAGGATCATGCTCCAAAGCACATAGGTGATTATTTGTGATTGTTGGAAATCTCAAGGGGTATGCTATAATCTCCACAACTTTTTATTGGCTGGTGTGAAGCACGAGTTTGTAGCATCACTTCATCTCTAGAAGCTATCCACCATCTCCTCCAACATTATCCAAGGGTATTTCTAGTATCGTTTGATGTGATCCTACCTGGGAGTGATTTTTCGCTACTTTTGCCACTTCGTTTGCTATGTGTTTCCATAGTTCTAGTTTGATTTTGAGTAGCTTCTCCAAAGTGAGATGACACTACACTTTGATGTTCTTCACTACATCTGTGTTTCTAGGTATAACTGAGTGAGTCTTCATTTCTTACCATGACCATGGGTTCTCTCATATAGGTGGACTTTTGCTTCCAATGGACCTGTGAAATGAGGCGATTCTTGTAGGGAGTTAGACTCAAAGTCTAATCGCTCACTAGATTGGACATCCTCTTGTTCTCCATAGATTGAAGGAATGTCACTACGTACAAACTGAACCAAATCTTCTAGTGGGGTTGGGTGAAGCGGTTCTTCCCTTGAAAAGTGAAATATTGCATGTAGGTCTTGAGTGGCACTGATAAGTTTGGTGTCATCATGGCCATGTCCTTCAATTTCATGTAGATCTTGAGTGGCATTGATATGTTTGGTGTCATCATGGCCATGTCCTTCAATTTCACTATATTGTTCTTCATGTTCTCAAGCACTGAACCTTCTTTATCTGAAGGAATATGATCACCTTGCATGTTGAGAGCTTCTTGACCCAAGTTTTGGGTGAGTTTGAACTTCTCCATTTCATTGTTGTGACATAGAGAAGGGATTACAAATGTTCCTGGTGCATCCTTCACAGTGATAGCTTGTAATGTAGACACAAGATACTAACATCTTAAAAAAATTAAGTTTGGGTAATTGATCCTGAAAGTAGCCTTGTAGTCCTACCTATTGCCAGATTCCTTGGAGTTTTGGAGTATTCTAGGGCTATTCAAACTCTCATGAGAAGAATTGAAACTAGCCCCAAATGTTGTTGAGCTCACATTTAGATTCCCAAATGTACCCTGCATCACCAAGTGAGCATAGCATTTCATTCAACCAATACTTGCAATTGTCTCATGATCCTAACTGGGAGTGACTTGTCGCTACTTTTTTGGCAATTGGTTCGCTATGTGTTTCTACAGTTCCGGTTTGATTCTGAGTAGCTCTTCCAAAGTGAGATGACACTGAACTTTGGTATTGTTCACTACATCTGTGTTTCTAGGTATAACTGAGTCTTCATTTCTTACCATGACCATGGGTTCTCTCATACACATGGACTTTGCTTCCCCTGGACTTGTGAAATGAGTCAATTCTTGTAGAGAGTTCGACTCAAAGTCTAATTTCTCACTAGATTTGACATCCTCTTGTTCTCCATAGATAGAAGGAATGTAGTCTGGGAACTGATTATGTAGGTCATCCACAATTTCAATGGGAGAAGGGTGTTCATTTTCTTAGCCCATTTCTCTTCATAAATCTCTCTTAAAAATTCTTGTGAGTACTGATTTACAAAAGTAGATATTCCTGACTTGGTGGAATTGGGAACATAAGCATCCTTGGGAGGAAGTCTTATCCTTTCACTTCTAATGTTACTCGCTTGTGATGTAGCTTGTTTTCTCGACTTAGCTATCATCCTTTTCCAATCTTTCTAATAATCTATCAAAGTGTAGCTGTGTTTTGGTTGAGGTTGTGTAGTTGAACAAACAGCTAGCCTCAAACATGGTTTGAGTCAATTCTACCATCTTTGCACAAAGCTTTGTTCTTTCAATTTCTACATCAACTCTAGGGTAACATATTTCATGTTTTGTCACATTTTGCCCTTCTTGGATTCTAGCTTGATATGCTTTAAGCATCATTTCTAAGTCCTCGAGAGTTGGATCCACTAATCCAAAGGCAAGTTCAACAATGGAGGAAAGAATTACCATCAGAACTACAACCAAGGCTACAACAACAACTATCAAGGAGGCTTTAGAGGTAGAAGAGATTATAACAACAACAGAGAAGACCAAGAAGATTCTCTATTGATCATGAACATGACATCCAAGCAAGGTAAAGATGATGAGCATCTTTTCTATATTGAATTTGGTTGTTCCAATCATGTGGCTGGAAATGTAGCATTGTTATCTGATCCTGAAGAACCTAAAGGGAAGCATGAAGTGCAGACAGGTGATGACACTAGAAACTTTGTTAAGAAGATTGGGAATGTCAAGGCTTCTAATGGTAACATGAACCTTTTAAGTAAGGTATTATATGTGCCAACCATAACAAAAAACCTAATCCGTGTTGGGTAGATTGTTGAGAAGGGCTTACACCTTAGATTCACAAGCATGGAGCATATGTGGAGGACCCTCAACAAGGCTTCAAGAGGATTGCAAAAGGTGAGAAATTTGGTAGACTCTTTACATTTGAAGTTGAAGGTACCAGAAACATTGCACTTTTCAATTACAAAGATCAAACCCTATCCAAACTAGAGATATGGCATAAAAGGCTAGGTCATTAGGTGAAAGAAACACTAAAGCAAATATGCAAGGATCAGAGTGTGCTTGGCATTCCAAATGTGTCCAAGCAACAAATGATTTACAAATGTGGAGCATGCCAATTTAGCAAATCTCATAGGCAACCATTCAACAGAAAAGGATACATGTATGAAGGCTACTTGGAGCTTGTGCACACAGATGTGTGGGGTCCTAGTAGAGAGCCATCAATCTCAGGATCAAGGTACTATGTTTCATTCATAGATGATTATAGTAGATGGACAATTCTTTACTTCATGAAGCATAAAGATGAAGTCTTCACTTGTTTCAAGAAGTATTTGGCATTGGTTGAGAACCAAACATGTAGATGCTTGAAGAGGATCATACCTGATGGAGGTGGTGAGTATTTCTCACATGAATTTGACTCATTCTTACAGGACAAAGGTATAAAAAGAGAGATCACAACAAGATACACTCGTGAACAGAATGAAGTGGCAGAAAGGAGGAATAGATTAATAGTCGAGGCTACAAGATCAATGCTGAATGAAAAGAAACTTCCAAATTACCTATGGGCAAAGGCTATTTCCACAGCCACATACTTAATTAATAGGTTTCCATCCAAATCCTTGGATGGAATGACACCTTATGAGGCATGGAATGGCAAGAGACCCTTATTAGATCATTGTAAAATCTTTGGGTGCATTGCTTATGCACATATACCCTCATAGATTAGAGGGAAGCTTGATCCAAAAGTTGAAAAGTGTATATTCATTGGCTATGACCAAAACCAGAAGGCATATAGATTGTACAATCCCACTAACAAAGGATTTACAGTTAATAGGGATGTGGTGTTTGATGAAAATAATTCATGGTTTGAAGATGATTGCAAGAAAATTAAGCTACCCTATGACTTGGAAAGTGATTTTCCAACTCTAACTCAAGAAGAACCACAAATATCAGAAGATCTCAACTCAGAAGATGAACAGCAGATTGAATTCAAAGCTTGAAATTCCAAGGGCAAGACAAAGTCCAAAAAATTGGAAGACATTCTAGAGTCATCCAATCAAGCACTCAAAAGATCTCAAAGGGAGAGTAAAAAACCCATAAGGTATGGCTGTGACACATCACTAATCACCAAGCATTATGTATACATGATTAAAGATTCTATGTCAGAAGAGCCCTCTTCATTTGAAGAAGCCAATAAGAAGAAAGAATGGAGAGAAGCCATGCAGGAAGAAATTGAAGCACTTCAAGAAAACAACACTTGGATTTAGTTCCCAAGAAACCAAGCATGAAGGTAATTCGGTCCAGGTGGAGTAATAAATTCAAGAAAAACTTAGATGGTTCAATCAATAGGTATAAAGCAAGGCTAGTAACAAAGGGGTTTTCTCAAACCCATGGAGTGGATTATGAGGAGACCTTCTCACCTGTGGCTAAGATGCCAACAATAAAAGTTTTAGTAAGTATTACTGCTTCAAAAAATGGATTTAGGTTCCTTCAAGTACACATAAGATCTTAATTTGGTACTTAACAAACCATTTAGGAATAAAGCCACTTGTTTGGTTGGTGTGGGTAACTTTAAAACAAGGCATCTCTCTAACTACTATCTAAACCATCTTCTTGCAAGTCAAAATATTTCTTGAGGTGTTTGTTTGAAGCTATGTATTAGAGATGAGCTGTTGTGCCTAATACTGCTCTTAGAAAATTTAGTGATGAAGGATTCCAATAGTTGGTCAATGTTTCTGAATTGCCTTTGTTGGAGTGGTTGAAACCAAGTCAAGGTAGTGTTCTTGGGAGTTAGGCCAAAAGCATTGGAACAAATCTTCAACTTGTTCAGCTCTTAAAACTTGCTTAAACTCTGCTACGTGTTCATAAGGGTCTCTTGTGCCATCAAAGCATTTCTTCATGGATGTAACCAAGTGGGTAGGCCTCAAGATCCTAGGATGTTCTCTAGGCCTTTACAAGGGAAACTCATACATGCCTCTTTGAATTCTTGGGCCTCTATGCCTCTCAATATCCATTCTACCCTCTTCTACTCCATTTCTTTCTCTTCCAAGTGCATAACTTACTTCAATTCTATCTCTACTCTTGTCCCTCTAAGTTCCGTGAGCTTGGGATGTTCCAACTCCTTGATGGCCAAAAGAGACATTTGATCTTGGTTGGGGAAAGATAAATTCACCCTTTCATGTGTAGGCATTCTTACCATGCTCCAATACCATAGACACTCTCTTTGAAGTGTTGTCTAAGTAGACCACCTTTCTTGGTGTATCAAGATCTTTGAATTCATATATGGTGACTTCCCCAACTTTGTTAGGTTGTTCGTATTTATATCTCTAGAATGCCTCATCTACTCCTTTATTCAAGAATAAATCTATGCTCTTATTATCTTGGGAGATCCACTATGGGTTAATCACTCTAGTTAAGATTGATTCACCTCTAGGGACCCTAGGCTCTCCTCCTAGGGTTCCTTTTTCTAGGTCTTGCATTTCTATCCCAATAATGATAATTCCAAAATTGTCTATCCTATCGGGTGATCTCATGACCATGTACATGGTTCCCTCTTTATCAATGTATGAGCCTTCTTCAAACTTGAACAGTAGGTGTTCTAGTCTAAGTGGGTGATCAAGATTCCTAAGTTGGACAATAGACCTTCTCAAACCACCCTCATAGATGCAAGCACCTAATCAGTGTTTCTTGATGTACTCCAATTGTCTTGTATGGCCCTTCAAGAGTTTCTAGGTAAGCGACTCTTGAGTTTCCTGAGGGTCTTTCTATCACATAATCCTAGTAGGAGATGGTTGAACCATGCCTTAAGAGAGAGGATTAGGAAGTAATCCTCAACCATGGCTTTTGGGGCAAGTTGTTAGCCAATCCCACTCCTAACCAAGAGGTTGCAAGTTCAATTCCTCACATTGGTATCAAAGCCTAGTTGAGAAATTGGGCAACATGGATTTTTGCACCTCATTTGTGGGCACTTGGAAAAAGTGCTTATCTGTGGTGAATGTGAAATTGCCTTAGATGAAGTTGCATGGCCATTTGGGACCCACAAAGAATAATTCAAATTTGTTCCATGTGCTGGAGTTTAAGTTTGGTGGAAGCACTCATGCATGGAAAGTGGGTCGAAGATCAAAAGAGCCCACAAGTGAGCATTTTGGGCAATGCTCAGTCTAAGGGGAAAGGAATGTCACATAATCCTAGTAGGATATGGTTGAACCACACCTTAAGAGAGAGGATTAGGAATTAATCCTCAACCATGGATTTTGGGGCAAGTGGTTATCCCATCACACTCCTAATCGAGAGGTGGTGAGTTTAATCTCTCACACTTTCCATGCTAAATGACATCTCTAAGCCACTTGTGTCTCAGCTCAACACATACGGATAGTTGCTAAGTTGTTAGGACCATGATCTTGTTGGGTGATTAATGTTAGCCTCAAACGATCTAATATTTTGTCGATCCCAACCTAGATGTCTACCCGATCCAAGGTTCATAAGCCTTATTGATTAATCCCAATTTCTCAAGTACAACCGCATTGCAATATCCTTTTGTATCAATCACTTGTTCTTTTTATTTTACTTGGATTTTTGCTTCTTTTCCACTAATTTTCATCATGAGGAGTTTTTATCACACTTGAAGTTTCTGTCTATCAGTTTATATTATTTTCCTTATGGTTTTTTTTGCAACAATATTCTAGTTATGCTTGCACTTGATTAATTAGGGTTTCTTCTACTTATGTCATGCTTATCATCACCCTAATTAGTGAATATCACTATTCATCCTTAGCTTAGGCTAAAGAATGATTGAGGGGGTTAAGAATGCTTCCAACCTTAAGTTGCTTCTCCCTTGATCACACTCAAATGCCCAAGACACGCATTCCCAAGTTTGTAATACACTCGTCACCTTGCTTTGGTACGCACTTTACCTTGCTCTAGATACCCTTGAATGGATCTTAATGGACCTGTAAAAGTCCCAAGTTTAGACCAAGCTTTAACTTTAAATTATTTGATAGATTATTTTGATTCAGGCATTTTTTTAAAGACCCATTTTCCCCCTTGAATTGGTGAAAAATCCTCTGGAGCTCCCTTGGCTTCCTAATCCCACAACCTACCTAAAAATCAAAATATGATTTTTAAGAAAAACAGTTGAGATCATGTGGGATTTGAAATGATCTTTCTGGTGAACTCTAGAGCTCAAAAAACCGATTTTGGATGAGAAAGTTATGTCAACTCAAGCTCCTTAGGGTCAAATAGAAAAACATAACCTCTTAGGATATTTATGTACTTCTTTGAAGCATCCGCAATTGTGCAAGTAAAAGAGCCTGAAAAAATGCTAAATTTTAGCCCCAATTTTCAAAAATTAACAACCCTAATTTTGTAGCTGAAATTATATATCTATCGTGATAGACAGTGTCTGTCGTGATAGACAATAGTCTGTCGCGATAGAAGATCTGTACTATGGGTGGCTATCTGTTATGATAGACAAGTGTTTATCATGGTAGACCTATCTATCATGATAGATAGTGTCTATCACAATAGATGCTATCTCTTATCTATTGTCGTCTTCTTTCTCTCATGATAGATGGGGTCTATTATGGATCTTGTTTGTCACAATAAACAGTGTCCATCATCTATCATGGATTTTAATCTATCACAATCAATGGTGCCTATCGTGATAGATGGGGACTATCATGGGGTCCTATCTATCGTGATAGATGCCCGTCTTCTATTGTCTGTCACATATTTTGGTTTATCATGATAGATGGTGTCTATTGCAATAGATGGTCTCTGTCATGGAGGGCCATCTATCGCGATAGACAGTGTCTATTGTGATAGATGTGTCTGAAGACTAACACTATAAATTGGTGTCTATAGTGAATTTTGTCTATCGTGATAGATGGTGTCTGTCATGATAGACCAAAAAAATGCAAATTTTGCAAAATTTTCTAGTGTTTTGGGATGCTCTAGTGGTGCAATTTATCATGCCTAGCATGCAATCAAAAAATGCCAACTTTCTCCATATATCGTGACAAAGAGAGTTTGTCATCTCAAAAACTGTGCAGAGGTCTATCCTACCTATGGAAGCTGTTGGAGATGATGATACAGCTGAAACCTGCAACAAATGCCCACAAACAATAAGAAAACTAATTGCACAAAAGCTCTCTCTTGCTCTCTCTCTCACAAATGGAATGAGGGGAATGAGGTAAGGAAGGGAATATAGTCAAAAAACTAAAAATTCAATGAAGAAGGAGATGGAGGTGGGCGATGGTGAGAATGATGATGGTGATGAAGAAATTAAGAAAATATAAAAACTAAAGAAAAACTTATGAATCCAATGTCACAACTTTGTGTCTTACCATCACATGTTCGTCCTCAAAGCTCTCTCCCTAACAATGGCACTAAATTTGGTGCCAGTTTAGCACAATGGCAAGTACCAACGTAAGGAGATCCACCTCATAATTGTCAATCTATGGAGACATGAGGGTGGTATGATGACCATGAGCAAGTGAAGTGCACAAGTGAGTGAGTGAGAAGCACATAAGCATGCACGCACATAGACACACATGTGCACACAACGAAAGACAAAGAGTGGAACAATGGAATACTCTATTAGAAAGCTCCAAGAAAGTATACAATGCTCAAGGCTATGTTCACTCTCCAGCTAGCTAACCTCAAAAATGAGCTTTCTAGCTTTTTTTATAGTTTTCCACGAGTTTTTGCCCTATCTAGACCTAGAGTCCACCCTAGTTAAAAATTAAGCTCTAAGGCTTATTTGAGGGCTCAAACAAAGTCTAAAAATCATGAAAATTGGTACATAGATACTTCTAATATTCTTGAAGCTTGAGGACTCCTTTCCTTGAACAAAATAAAGTATAATCTACCAAAAATGGTATTTACATTGTGAGCAAGTGAAAATGATCACTATTTGATGTAAAGTACATTTGAAAAATTGGTTGGGCCTTATTGCCATATTAACTTTGACTGCTCTGTCTCCTTAATGCTTTCTACTCTTCCCTTTGTTCTTCTCTTCTAAGGCTCTCTTGTCTATTGAGTCCTGATTGATGGCCAATAGATGCATTCACCCAAACCCCATAGAGAACACTATCTTATATAAGTTAGCTACTAATCTTGAGTGGACTCAACTCGTAGTTCTCTTTCTTCAAAAAAGTGATCATCACAAAGCCATGTTGACTTCTAGGATATAATCCTTTGAGAAAGAAATATACACTTTGGTCGATGCTCAATTATATACGCATAAAAGGTATGGTTTCCTAATAGCTTTTGTCCATGAATTTGATACTTACCTCTATTTGAAGTTGTTATGAGCATACACTTTTCTCTAGAGAGGATTGTGAAGTTGTTGACGTTTGCAAACATATGGTGGCCCACCATGAGAATGGGCACAAAAAACATATATCTAAAGATGTGACACTTGTCAGAGAGCTAAATACCCTTTTAGAAAGAAAAAATATTTTTGAAACCCACGATAGAAGGAAGAGCATTCGCCAAGTGGGGCACTGATTTTATTAGAGGTATACATCCTCCTACATGTGATTCTTATACATCATGGTGACTAATGATTATTTGACCAAAGTGGTTGATGCTAAAGTTAACATAGTAATAATGGTATTTCCAACTAGGACATACGATTGCATCATGTAATTTTGGCCTACAAAGTATCCTATAAGATTGCTTGAAGCATTACTCCATTCAATCCTATCTATGGACAACACACCATATTACCAATATATTTCTTAGTGAAAATTCTTAGACTTGCACAATGATACCAATGGACAAGACATGAGCTCTCTGACTTGGTGGATAACCCAAAACAACTACAAGAGAAAACTTAGAGGAATTGCAGGCATTTATGATGCAAAGAAACAACAAAGAGCTTACTTCAATGAACACATGACAAGAAATTATAAGAAGTGATCTAGTGTTAGTTTATGGTCTAAAACAACATGTGAAGAACCACAAAAGAGATGATATGGCCCTCTTATGATACATCAAATATCACCTAATAGCAGTGTTCAATTAGCCTCATTGGATAGTGACATAGCTCTTGATTGTATAAGTGATTATACAGTCGGACTCTGCAAAGAATATAACACTAAATAGATGTTTCAAAAACCACAAAAAGCCAAAGATTGCAAGGTAGATAAGAAGAAAATACAAGAAGAAGAACAAGTTGAAGCCTTAGCATGCATACAAAAGACAATGTTGTTATGCCAAAAGGAAAGAGACTATCTAGACCAACCTAGCAATATCTTTATGAGAATTTGTGAGATCAATACACCGGACCATAAGGTTATTGATTGAATTCCACATATTTAGGATTCTATAGGACCTAAGTCCTCCAAGCCCTCACACATGAAAGAACTTGAAATACATTTTACTGCTTTATCATCCAATTTTCTGCGATGTTGTTCAGGCACTAATGCATATGCCAAACAACCAAAAACACGCAGATGAGCAACAGATGGCTTGCGATCATGCCAAGCCTCATAAGGAGTGATAGATTGCATCACTTTAGTGGGACACCTGTTAAGTACATATGTTGCACACATGACAGAGAAACTATGTGGTAAAGCCTGACTCTTGACCATACACCTCGCCATCTCCATGAGTGACATGTTCTTTGGTTCAACAACTCCATTTTGTTGAGTTGTATATGGCACTGTACATTGGTGTTTTATCCTACATTCAGCCAGAAATGCATTAAAATCAGAAGACATATATTCCCTCCCTCGATTAGAACAGATGGTGCCCATTTTACATGCTAACAGATTTTCAGCCAAAACCAAAAATTGTTTCAAGCACATGAACACTTCAGACTTTGCCTTCAATGGATAGACCCATGCATGTCTGGAAAAATCATCAATGGAAGTCACGAAGTAAAGATAATTTCCAAAAGAATGTGTTTGCATAGGACCACAGACATCACTATGTACAAGCTGAAATTTCTGAGTAGCCCAAACTGAACCATCTTTTGGAAATGAGGAACGCTGCATTTTGCCCAAAATAAAGCCATCACAAACATGTTTTTTAGGTGCCTCAAGTTTGGGCAAAGAGGACACCATCTCAGATTTCTGCAGACGTAGCAAACTAACAAAATTCAGATGACCAAAGTGTGCATGCCAAAGATTTGCATTTGACATAGCCTGAGAATCATGTACTACACATGTTGAATCATTTATAGATCTCTCATAGTCTATGAGCTTATACAGCCCATGACATAAAATCCCAGAAGCAATAATCACGTCGCCATTTGACATATCATGAATTGCACATCTGTCATCAACAAATTACACAACCAAACCAATCTTGGCTAATGCAGAAACTGATAACAGATTTTTCTTGATCCCTGGCACAAACAAAGCATTTGACAAAGTGAAAGAACTACCATCAGCAGTAGTCAAAATGATCTTACCAACTCCCCTAACAGGATAAGAGGAGTTGTTGGCACATGTAACAGTATTCCCTGTAGGGGTGGGCTCGAGTGAAGAGCAGAAACTACGCTGCGAGGTAATATGTTTGGTCGCCCACTGTCAAAGTACCAAACATCTGAGTCTACTATAGACATGCACTGCTCATGAGAAGATGGGTCAAAACTACAAACAGTAGTAAACACCCATTCTTTTTCCTGCACAAGATTAGCAAACTCTGTTTTTGGTGTAGAGGCCTCTACAGCAACCATTCCAGCCTCTTCCTTCTTTGCCTCTTTAGCAGCCAATTTTGGATAGTTCTTTATGATATGATCATTTCCTTTAAAGTACTTGCAAAACAATTTCTGCTTTTCTGATTTCTTTTCATCTTTGTCTTCCCTCTTTGATTGTGGAGAATCAGCTGATTTTTGCTTACTAGTTGAAGAGCTTCATTTTCCTTTGCCCTTCTGACTAGCCAGGAAAGCTTGATCTGCAACACACATAATGGACCTGTTCTGCTTGGACTGATCTTCCTGCAAAACAGAACAGAGACTAAATCCTCAAATGACAAGGCATTTGGATTTCCTTTCATCGTCAACCGAAGAGTAGAAGCAAAACTCTCATATGAATCAGGAAGACCATTCAAAACAGTCTATACAAGTGAGCTATCTGGTATAACCTCATTAGTAGAAATCAATTGTTCCTTCAAGTCTTTGATCTTTGTTAGAAAATTGTCCATAGAATCGCCTTCATCATGTGCTCACTCTCGAACTGTTTTTGGAGGTAAGCCACACAAGCCTCATTCCTAGCTTGGTACAATGTGGTAAGTGTATCACAAGCATCCTTAGCTGTTCTGCAAGAGCAAATGTGAGGAATAATGGCATGTTTGACAGACAAAGCTATCAATGCATGTGCCTAGGCGTCTCTGCCATCCCAACGAATTTGCTCTACAGTAGGTGCAGCAGAAACTACAGCACGAATAGGAATATGCAGAATATCATCATCTTCGACACCTTCTGCACCAGCTTCAGTACTTGCAGTTGTAACAATTGCAAGTGTGATAGGACATTTTTCAACACCCTGCACAATGTTCCACAATCCTTTTGCAACCAATACATGTCGCATCATATAAGCCCACAATGGGTAGTTGGTACCATCCAACTTATCCTCAACAGCCAACATACGAAATACATCACTGCTTTTAGCCATGGCTGGTGACTAAAATACTTTGATGCAGAAAATTGATTGTATCTCAAAAAGTTGAACAGAATTGCCCAGATGAATTCTGCTAAACATGAGCAGACTTTGAGACCCAATTTGGAGCTCAGTAGAGAGAACAACAGTCTTTGCAAGCTTATTGTTGTTGAAGAAGGTGATGCAGAAAAATGAAGGAGCAAGACAATGATGGCCATGAGTGTATGTATATTGCTTCCATGTAATGTACAAGTGATTTGAAGTCTTTATATAGAATCTTGAAGTGCTCCACAAAATGAATTTTGAATTCAAATGAAGGCGGGATTAGTTGTTGGAGGGAATCAATTCACTTTCCTACAATCTCAAAAAAGTGAAGATCTAGTTTGATCTATTTTTAGGTGATTTATTGATTCATTTATTGCAACTCAACCACATCATTTCATTAATCAAATTCATTTATCAAGTTCATTTATCAAGTTCCTTTATCAAGTTTGTTTATCGTTTTAGTTATCCATGCAATTACTTCACTGTGCTCATTGTCACACTATGCACTATGCATTGTGCATTGTTCCTATTCCGGTTCCATTCGTTATTCGTTTATCAATTCGGTTACTTCTGTGGCTTACTCCAAGGCATTGTCTAAAGCATAGAACTATGGCATCTTTGGCGTCTCTAGCACTCATGGTTCTCTTGGTTCACTTTGGTTCACTTTGGTTGGTTCCATTGGCAACCATTGGCTATGTGCCAAACTAATGAGTGGTAATAAGAGCTTACTTATTTCCCTAGTTAGCTTACTTATTTCTCTAGTTAGCTTACTTATTTCCCTAGTTAGCATGTAGCGGATTTGAACCCACCACCTCTTACTTGCAAGAGATATGCTTTATCCACTAACCTATTTTCACATATTGATAGCCCATTCCTTTTAAGTGATGACACTCTCTTCCTCTTATTTATTTATTTATCTAACACTCTCATTTATTTATTTATTTATTTATTTATTTATTACCTATTTCCAAGACAAAACCTTTTATTTTCTATTTCAAATCAAATATTTCTTACATTCTTTTCACATGTTTAGTAATGGGTTTTGGTTTTATACAAGGCCATGGATCCTACCCATAATAGAGGATTTTGGTAAGTTATTTATCAAATGTTATTTATTAAATGTATTTTTCTTGATCATGGTAAATTAGTAATTAAAATGTAATTTTCCACGTCATGGTTTTCCAAAAGTTATTCCATCAGATCGAGATGTTCGTTTTTATAATCACTTTCGCATTGTATTATTTCAAAATTTAGGTTCCAAAATAGACCTTTGCTCTACATTTCATCATAAAAGTAACGGACAACGAGAAGCTATCAATAGTACTATTTTAGATTTATTACATTGTTATTCTTTAGATAGTCCAAGCATTTGGGATGAGATAATTCCTTTACTACAATTTTCATATAATAATAATACAACACATATCACTACTCGGCATGCACCGTATGAAATTTTTATGGTGAAAGTTTCCCACTCCCATGTCTATCACTCAAACTGATATACCTATGGCTGATTCTTTTGCACAAAATCATATTTCTACACTTCATGAGGTCCATGAGAACATTAAGAAGAGTCAAGAATTTTACATGCATAATGTTAATAAGAAATGAATAGATAAACAATTTAATGAAAATGATTTGATATGGTTACAAATAATTAAAAGATGTTTGAAAAACATTTCACAACATCCTAAGGTTAAACTTGTACCATGTTATTATGGTCCTTTCCGTATTATTCAAAAAATAAATGAGAATGTTTTTAGATTAGACATACCTTCTCATTGGAATATACATAATTATTTTCATATTATTTTATTGAAATCCCTTAAAGGAACTTTACCACTCACTGCTATTTTAGATGATCCTCCTTTACTTGAAGAGGATGCTAAAATTTTAGTTCTAGAAAAAAATACTTGATTATGATATTACTACTACTTACACATGTAACCAATATCATAGATATTTAGTTAAGTATAAAAATCACTCATTTGAAGAATCTCAATGGATTCATAAGACATCATTAAATCCACATTATGATCATCTAATATCAGCATATCATTCACACTCACATTAAATTCAAGTTTTCCATTTCCATGCATGTGTTTTTACATGGAATATGCTTACAATTGTTCAGTGATGGGACATGTGACTGGCCATCCATGTCTATTTTATTCTTATCAACTGAGGTCAGTTTCTTATCAACTAGGAGGCATGTTATACTTTATGGAATAAAGGAATGTTAAATGGATTTTAATGTCTCGAGGGTTTTAATGTGATTGTGTTTTGATTTAGTAGGTTAACCTTTTTACATGGAATATGCTTACGATTGTTCAGTGATGGGACATGTGACTGGCCATCCATGTCTATTTTATTCTTATCAACTGAGGTCAGTTTCTTATCAACTGGGAGGCATGTTATACTTTATAGAATAAAGGAATGTTAAATGGATTTTAATGTCTTGAGGGTTTTAATGTGATTGTGTTTTGATTTAGCAGGTTAATCTTTTTACATGGAATATGCTTACGATTGTTCAGTGATGGGACATGTGACTGGCCATCCATGTCTATTTTATTCTTATCAATTGAGGTCAGTTTCTTATCAACTCGGAGGCATGTTATACTTAATGGTATAATGGAATGTTAAATGGATTTTAATGTCTTGAGGGTTCTAATGTGATTGTGTTTTGAGGACATGAAGGCGCCTGGATTTATTCATATGCTTTTGAAGATATTTAGAAGATAGTATCTTATATATCTTTTGTAAAAATAGTTGATCACTTAAAAAGCAAGGTTTTTGTAAAAATAGAAAATCTCTTAGAAAATGATGATTTGTATATAAAATAGATTTTTCCTAAACACATGCTTTTTGAAGCACCACCCTCATGTATTTTCTATTCAAGACGTAATGAAAAATACATATAAATGCACATGATCTGATAGACTCGTCCATCAGAGTTACATTACTGTACTATCTCTGTGTATGTGCTTCTACAAGATCCGGCTAACAATGTTTGCCTCTCCACATAGGTATTGAAACAATGCAATTCAACTTCCTTGTATGGGAGGACCAGGATCTAGTCCACGAGATGGTTTTAGGAGAAGACTAGTTATTAGACGATTGAGTAGGCTTGAACTTAGCTACCAATTTCTTGATTACAAAAATAGGCAATAAATGAATTGAGATTATCTTTAGACGATTAGAGCTTTGAAATGAAATCACTAAGTATTGTGACCCTTGAATATCTAATGAAGCAAAGAGACTTGTGACCCAATCACAAAGTTATATGCCACCTTATATTATGCATTATGCACGTATGCAAAGCCTCAAGTACTTCAACAAAGAGGATTCAATATAAACATTAACCACATAAGCAAAAGCATATTTAGATCATCAATAGAACCACAACATCAACAAAGGAGGTACAAGTAGAGCTTTGTGCCTCGTTGCACACAAATATCTCAAGGACATGGAGATCCAAGCAATAGATTCCACCTTATAGAAAGCGACCAAGGATTAATCAAGTATAGGTACCCAAGGCTTTGATTCCAGGATAACAGAATCGAAATAAAATTTTGATTCCAAAATTCAAGGTCTAGTGTGTCAAGAGAAAAGAAATAAGGAAGCGAGCTCTCACACACTCTCACACACAAAGAGAGGAGCACATACAGATTGATGCAAGGAAGAGATCTTCTTCTTCTTCTTCTTCTTCTTCTTCTTCTTCTTCTTCTTCTTCTTCTTCTTGTTCTTCTTCTTCTTCTTCTATTACATAAAGAGAATATAAAATAATGACATAATACAACACTACAACTAGTAAAGTATATAAAGAACAATACACAAAGAAAACCCTAATTTTCGTGAATGAGTGAGTAGGCAAGAAATAAATGTGCCATCACTCTTAGTAGATAAATATGGTAAAGCTCACTAAAAATGTCCTTAATATATATCCCGATAACCACTATACATGTCAAAGAGATAAGAAAATGTTACATGTCATCCTTCATCATCACATGTTGAGCTTGATATCTCAACACTCTGTCCTATAATCCAAGGATCCTTCAAAACTTCTTCAACTTCTCTGCCAAAGTGCTAAATATCAACAACCTTCTCATGTATCCTCACATAAACAAGATCAATATCACCTCCTAATACCTTTTCCTTGATGAAGTGATAATGTACCTTGATATGCTTTATTCTAGCATGAAAAACAAGATTTCATGCTAATTGCATGTTGCTAAGATTATCACAATAAATGATATTAGGTTTCTACACTTCCACACCTAAATATGCAAGTAGCATCTCTAGCCATGCCGCTTCACATGTTTTTGCGGCACCTCTATACTCATCTTTTCTACTCGAAAAAGCAACAGTGGGTTGCTTCTTACTACTCCATGTAGTAGCATCACTCATAAATGAGAATAGAAAGTCAGTAGTAGATCTTCTATCTGGAGCAGTGCCATCCAAATCTGCATTGGTGTATCCATGAACCTGTAATTCTACACCAGCTTCATAAAACAATGGATAATCCAAAGTTGCACTTACATAACATAGAGTATGTCTCAAAGCATCTAAATGCAATTTCTTGAGAACCTACATAAATTGACTTTGAAGTCCTACAGTGTATCCTAGATTAGGCCTTGTATTTGTGAGATGTATCAAACTTCCCACAATTTTCTTGTACATAGTAGCATTTTCCAATGTTTCACCTAATGTAGTACCCAACTTCAAATTCTAGTCTAATGGCATAGAAATTGGATTATAATCAGCCATACCATACTTTTGCAATATACTCAAGGAATATTATCATTGGGATAGCCATATACATGTTTTTGTATGTATAAACGCCATGCCCATAAAATGGCACAATACACGAAGATCTTTCATGTTGAATTCTTGCATAGGGATTTTCTTTACCTCATTAATGTGTTCTTCATTCCCACCACCTACAATCAAGTCATCGACATAAATAGTCACAATTATGATGCCATCATCGCCATCATCACCCTTACTTGTGTATAATGGGCGATATGCATCACACATAGAAAATCCAATGGAGGTTAAATAATCTAGAATCCTTGCATGCCAAGCATGAGGGGCTTGTTTAAGCCCATACAAAGCCTTTTTCAACCTCAAACATATTCTAGATGTTTTGAATCCTCATATCCTTGTGGTTGTTCCATGCATACTTCTTGTAACTCACCATGTAAGAAAGCATTTTCATATCCATCTGATACAAAATCCATTCTTTTTTTGTATCCAATGCAACAAGTGCTCTAACACTTGCTATTTTGGCTATAGGACTAAAAGTCTCCTCATAATCAATTCCATATGTCTATGCATATCTTTTTGCTACCAATTGTGCTTTATATCTGCTCATGCTACCATCTGCAATATGCTTTACCTTGTAAAGCCACTTGCACCCTATGGGTTTTTTTCCTTGCATCAATGGGACCAGCTTCCATGTTTCGTTTCCATAAAGTGCAGCCATCTCCTCATCCATATCTTTCTCCCAATTTTCATTTCTAATTGCATCTTCAAAACAAGAAGGTTCAACATCTTGTATTACCTTGGTCATGTAGCCACAATGACGAGCCACGTAGCTATCATATGTTACTTGTTGCACTGAATTTTGCATCCCCCAATTCTTCTTGGTAGTAGGTCACTTCTTCTTGTTATATGATCTGCATATGCCTTTCTTAATCCTCGAGTCTCCATAGAGGGCAATCCAAGTTACACATCAAGGCTCTTTCTCAACCACTTGATTCTCTATCAATGTCTTCAAAACCTATATATGTTTCATTACTAACAGAAACCTTTCCTTTATCTTTCTTGGAACTAATCGATGTAATCTTCTACTCCACATGTAATCTTCTACTCCACATGTTTGAGTTGAAACTATTACTAGGCGACATATATAGTCCACTTAAAATTTGAGATTTTGCACTTGAGTTTTGAGCATTTCCTTTGTCATTTCGATCCACATTGAGTCCCTTTTCTACACCAACATAAAAGCTTATCATTTCATCAAATACCACATATTTTCTTAGCTTCATCTTACATATGATTGGGTTGTAGCATTTATATCCCTTGCTCAAGGGAGTACCCAATGAAGACTCATTTTTTTGCTTTTGGATCAAGTTTTGTCCTCAAATCATATGGAACATGCACATATGCAATACAACCAAATACTTTCATATGTGATAAATTTGGATTTTAACCTGTAGACTTCTCTTCAAGTGTAACTTAGCGTACAGTAGCAGACGGAGTTCTATTCATGATGTATACAGTAGTGTGCATAGCTTCTACCCAATAACAATGAGGCATATTTTCCTCAACCATCAAGGCTCTTGTTATTTTTGCAATATTTCTATTTTTGTGTCCAGCAATGTCATTCTGTTGTGGTGTGTACCTGCATGAAAATTGCCTTCAAATTCCATGACTTTTAAGAAAACTATTAAATTCATTTGATATATATTCACCTTCTTCATCATATCGTAATATCTAAATATACTTCCTTATCTGCTTCCACCATAACCTTGAAATTTTGAAAGTGAGTAAACACCTCACTTTTCTCCTTCATGAACTATACCCATAATTTTTGTGTATGGTCTGCAACCTCCCATAGATGTGGTTTTTGCAAGACCCCAAACATTTTTATGTACTATTTTTAAAACGTTCTCAATAACATGCTTGTCATTTGGAATGATGCCCTTGAATGTTCACCAAATTGACATGCTTGACATACCTACTACATCTCCACAATCTTAAAATTTGTTAGTCCATTGACAAGCTCCTTTGATTGCATCAACTTCAAACTCTATTAATTTGCATATCCATGCATCTTTTGCGAATGTGGTTGCATTCATTTCAAGAAATTTCACATTCAAGGTGAACATCCTACCCACTTGCTCCTTTTTGTGATCAACCTTCCATTCTATTTGTACTCTTTTGCACAATGTATAACACCCACTCATGCTTTCAATAAGAAATGTTGACCCATGGATTGAATCTTGCTTTGTACAGCAGTGCCTTTTTTCCTTTTTCCCATCTTTTTGCTCTCTTCTTTTCCATGAAGCACTAGTTTGGAAGCAATAAGTCACCACATGCATGTTTGATTGGCATATAATGAATGTTTCTTTCATTTTCCTCTCCAAAATACAGCATTCTTAATGGCTAGAAGCTCAATGAAGACCATACACACGTTATGGAACACTGAAAAGTATATTGTTATCACTACTTTGGGCATGGATAGATACAAAATGTATTTCTTTTCGCAAGAATTCAATTTCTTGCAATTGTCTAATGAATGTATTCTCTCCATTTTGGGATAAAGGTGGTGGCTCATATGTCCATCTCCCTCTAGCAAAAACACACCTTCAACAATGCACAAAGTTCATGAAGTCAGCAAGGGTAGAAGATGATGATATCTTTGTGGAGGTCTTGAATCTAAGAGCGTGCGTCGATGTCAAGATAACCCATCAAGTTGTACAAGAAGCACTCCATTTTGTCTTAAGTGACATAACGATGAACCAAGTAACTTTACATCAAGGAAAGGGCACCAAGAGTACAATACTAATCAAGATATTAGAAATTATTAATGTACTCCGCAGAACTTTCAACATAACCAAAGCCTCTCATATTATCCAGTTGGCTTTATTTCTAGCGGCATCACTCAAATTTTTTTGGAAAGATGATTCATCTCTAATATCAAAACTAATAGTTATGGAGATAGGTATGCGAGAAATATCTTTATACCATCAATAACATCTCAAGTCGTGCAGTGGAATCAACTAATGCTTCATTTGGCTTAGAAGCACATCAATGAGTTGCAAAAGCAACAAAAGCCTCCCTTCAACTATGATCGTGAACACCCTATCAACATGCATGTCAAGGATGATAGAGTCTAAGGAGGGGGGATTTGTTGGCTACCAAGTGAAATGAAGGCATGGAAAGCAAACGAAATGTATGAAATATCCCTTGGATAGGAGGCCAAGAAATAATAGACATCAAAGGAAAGTGCAAGGCCTTGGAGGCATCAATTATGCCGAATGTGCCTACTTTGGAAGAATTTCAAGACATTTACTATAAATAGGAACGTGTATAATGTAATTTTCTCCACTTTTGTAAAGGCCAAGGAATCATTGAACCTCTAAACCATTAAGCCTAACCTCATTCTAAGATTTCTCAAAGTCTGAATCAAGCTTCAAATGAGTCCAAATGACTATTTCTAAGTTTGTAAGATAATAGTCTAAACAAGGTCAATCTATTAAGTATAAAAGATGATAACTCTAAGTTATTATCAAATTTTTGGATTAATTTTGAGAGAGAGAGAGAGATCTTTGAAATCCCACGTATCTTGCTTCTTGAGCACTTGATATATCTCCTTCCTTTGAAGCTTCTAGAGTGTCCTTGAGGTATCATAAGACCATGTCTATCTAATAAGTGCTTGTTTGCATGTTGTGTATGCTTGTTGCTCTCTACTTTGTGTGTGTATGTGGTGATCTATCATCTCATGTGCTTCATTTGGACTTTTAACCTTCATGTGTATGCAATTTCATACACTCAATTAATTGGGCATGATACTTGGATTGAGAATATGTGTGATCCACATAGTTTGATGCTAGTAAACTACTGCTTAGCATCATTTTTACAGATCTACAACACTACTCAATGAGCTAGGTCCCTCCTATTGTATATCTTCATTGATTTCCATCTCTTCCCGTTCCCCTTATTTGCATGAAGAAGTTACATGAGCTAATTTAACTCTATTGTATTACTCTTGATAGAGAATCATTGACTTCATAGATCTTCTTTCTTTGTTCAACTATTCTCCTAAATTTCAAATGCATTAATCACTTAAAGTCTTTTTGCTTCACCTAGATGTTATTGCTTTTTAGTTTTCTAACGATCACACCATACTAGGGAGTTTCAAAGGTTGCATTCATACACCAAAACTAGGATCACTTTGACTTATATATGCTTCTACGGGTTTGCACCCATAGATCCCTTCCTAGACCACTTCCAAAGTTCCTTTTGTTTTTATGTTCCCCACTTCTTCACTTGTGCAATTCAATTTATATCTAGGTCTTTATGTGAACTTGGAGAAATTTTGAACTTTTTAGTTCATAGCATCTCTTGAACTTATGTACGTTATTATCTTGTGCAGTTAATCTTGAAAATACAATCACATTTTTCAAGAGAAATTCACATACGTCCTAAATTTTAGTTATTATACCAACTCAAAAAAGCCACTTTGTGGAAGTATCAATGATATAATTATATTAAGAACATGTACATAAATTTGTGCATTTAAATGACAATGCATTCATCAAAATGATGAAAGAACATATATCTATCTCTCAACTCTCTTCCGAACTCTACTCTACTCTATGCTTCTTTGTTCATTTTTCCAAGTTCTTCAAGTAACAAGGTATCATCTATAAATGCTTAATTCGCATACAAATATAAACTTTCCAAGATCATCTAGACATTTGCCAATTTTCATAGGAACATGACATTTTGCTTGTCAAAAAAGTTAACTTTTTAATTTCTGAACAATCATCATCCAGCTTCCCTAACATGTTGAACTTGAGTTGTTTGGTTAGGGATTGACAAACACACGCAAGTATGTGGTGAGTTCACTGGACCCGTATTCTTATCTCTGTTCAAGCACAATGCATACATTCAAGTTTTTAACTTCGAGTTTTTTATATTGTTCATTTAAGTGTTTAGCTTGTTGAAGACTGTAAAGAGAGGATATAATTCTCTAGAGGATTGTCTCCATGATTCTTTATACATCGAGAGCAATCTTGCCAACTTGTTATGGGTAGTGTAGGTTACGCAAGATTCCAATAGATATAAGCTTGCTATAGACTTTTGATACAAGACGACAAGCCAATAAGCTATTACCATATTGAGATGAAAGATGCAAATGAGGACTAGTTGAACACGAATAAACCCACAATGATGAAATCGTAAGTGTCATAGATATGAAGAGACCTTATCACAATTATAAAAACCATGTTGAACAAGATATACAAGCAAGATTATTAGACAACAAGAAGTAGAACGAGGCAAGACTGCTATAGCAACTTAACTTGGACAAGTACCAAAATTAGGATTGGAACTTTATAACTTTGCTAAGACTCCTTGCACTTCAAAGCAAAACTAACGACGAGTATGAAACTTCTTGAATGTCCCACAAAACGTCATCAATGAATCAAACAATGATAGCGCATGATCTAAAAATTCTCCATAATAACAACATAGCAAGGTCAACCTTCGCAACTTGGTATAGAGCTCTCAAGTGATGCATTCACATGATCTTCAAGAAAAAAAAAAAACGATGTACATCCTACATGGTAGAACGGTAGAACGAATGCAAGGCGTCAACGTTAACACAATTTATACCAAATTTAGTCCATACTTAAGCTGATATAAAGAGCCCATGACACTTAAAAATGCACGAAAATAGCATCAATCCTAGTGATAGCTAGTTTGGTTTTGAGAGAACTAAGGCTTGTTGTTTAAGTCCCTACTCTTTAGGAGAAAGTATTATTTGAAGAAGCAATGGGACTTTCACCAAAGCTCCATAGGGCAATAAGATACGAGGCTATATGAATATGTAAGGGATCTTTTTTTCGTAGAAAAGGGATGTGACCCACATGCTCGAGAGCTTGTGGGTCATCCTTAGTAAGAGATGCACGAACTGTAGACTACACCTATGTTTTAGGCATATTTCCAAGAGTTAGCGTTGGTAGATAATAGTAGAAAATGGTCTGCCTTCACCATCCTGGGGATGAAAACATAATCAATCGGCTTCGCAAGCTCCTCTTGAGCCCCCCCCTCTATCACACAAACTCGCCCCATGAAGTTCTTATATGAATTAAAATATGAACCTAAAAAGAAGAAATCCCTCTGGTGGCCATCAGAGATAAAGTGACAGACAACTGTTAACTGCAACAAATCCATAGATCAAAGTCCTGGAGGACGTAACCAGAGGCAGCACATACATTTGTGGTCATAGTTTCCCAGCTGGCAGCCCAGCATGATCAGATCATCGACAACCAAGCTTGATTTTTAAATGACAGGCTTATCCTTCAATTTGATGTCCACCCATATTTTAGTACTTTCATTTTGGGATGGTCAGCTCAAATAATTACCCATATTTTCCAGCCCAAACACACAAAGACAAGGATGCCAGCAGTGAAAATGCAACAGTGTACTTATATATAATACCCTGCATAATATGTACCTGCCAAATATCGCCTCAAAAAGAAAATTTTAAGCCACACCTCATTGCAGCTAGTAACAAAGCTTGGTCAGGATGTTTTGTACATGAAGAGGTCACACCGTAGATGTATTAAAAAGATTCTGAAGCCTCAAACATCATTGTTCATCACATTGAAAACTGTTGATTCTATCTAATTTAATTCTATCTAATTCGTTGATTACGGTATTAGTGCTTAGCTAATACCCATAGCAAGCTGCTGGAATACAGCCCAATATCTCTTCATAATCATCAGCTTAGAATATGTGGAGACCGTTAAATCTCCTAACAACCCGAATGAAGTCCTCCACTGTAAATTCTTGTCCACAAAGTGAAATTCAACTGCATAAAGAGTTCAAAAACATTTAAATAAGCTTTTTAGAGTAAACCACTCATTAGATGTCAATTGATTTGAATGTAGATATCCAGAAGCTGTCGTCTAAAAACAAAAGAAGCCATCATGCATATCCTATGATTTGATGTTTTAGTAAAAGCGTAGAAAGCCTTCCAAAATAGGAGGTTTATAATTGAGAAGGAAAGGGCTATCAAACAATATGGTTAAGCTAGCATTCTAAGTGTATAGAATTTACATGTGTGTACAAGGAAACAATGTCATCTGTATATGAAACACTCAAGTGTACAGGATAACCGAAACCTCATCTCCAGGTTAGTGTGTGTGACGAAAGTGTATGTGAACCCAATCACTGGGAAAGCATATATACAGAACGAAAGATACTGAGAACTGTCCTTGAGGGGGAATCCTTTTTATCATCATTCTGCTGCACTAGATAAGGGGCTGTCAAGGCGTTCACCAAACTGATTACCCTGACTCTTTCCACACTCCTCAACTTCTGCACATCAGAGATTCTGCAAATAAAGCAATTGCAATAATCACTAAGAATCATAAATTCCTCTTACCCAATTCTTCCTAGCTAGGTATATGCAGTGCATTTTGTATCCAGAGTTAAGAATTCTGAACAAAATTGATGACGCACAGTCAGGTTGGAAAATTCATGCATTCTACAATGGAAAGTGGCAAAAGATTCATCATAACGCTCACATTGAGTACAACAGTACAACATATTGTAAGCTGTTATCCTGTGGTATTCAGCTTAAAAATACAACGCTAGAGTTGTAAAAAGGGCAAGTCAAATATTTATTTTCATAGAAGTATTTAACGTCACAGATAATGAACAGACACTTGAAACCCTAAGAGGATATGTGAAAGCGAGGTGAAAGGGAGACAGCATCTAGAATAAAAGCTTGCGTTGTTGACTGTAAGGTTCCTTTCCCAGGTTCCACTCCTATATGGACATCTTCCAAATTTCAGTACAGGTAGAAGGGATAGAGGAATAAAATAAATAAAGCAAACGAAAAATAAGAAACAATATAGGAATCACCAAACATAAAAATTAAAGATTCACGCACAAAAAACTCAATCGGATTTTCTTCTGAAAAGCAACATATCACAAGTCAAGCAATAAAAGAACAAAGAAAGAGAGGGAGAGAGACTTATACTCCATTGCCTATTTGAAAAGCTTGGAAAAAAAAAAAAAATCTTAAAAAGCATAGGTAAAGCGAGAATCTCTGTGTTCAGCAAGAATCCCTAAGTTCAGCCGGGGAGAAGCTGAAAATCCAAGAAATTCAAATCTGTTTTTTACAACAAAAATAAAAGGACGAACTTCAAAGGCAAGAAATAAGAACAAAAACGAATAGAATCAGTTGTTTTATGTTTTCATTGTCTTCTATCCCTACAGAATGATTTCGTAATGTTTAACCATGTATTGCACATCGAATTCAACTAATCAAAGGTTTCTTTAAAATAGTCCTAGACAAAACCTATCCATAACAAAGGCAGCATTGATTGAAAGAAATGATAAAAACTAGCGATACCTCCAAAGGTATGCAATATAAAAGGTGAAGGAAAAGTCGCAAACTGCAGCAATGGACGGTTATTAATAAAAATTTCTTCTTGGAATATTACTCAAAACGTGAACAACCTTACCTGGGACTGAACCTTGCTAGAAACTTCAACAACCTCTTCGACAGGAGCCCAATCCCCAAAGTTTCTCTCAACAAACTGGTAGGCCACTCCTCCCCTGCCTTTTCTTACAACCAAAAGACCACCTTTAACCAAGTGCCCCCCAGTAAGATTATTATGAATTCCTGTCGCCTTTGCTCTTTTGAAATTAGCTCTTGTGACAGGATTGCAGAGAAAACCCGTGACAAAGCCTTCATTGATCAGCCTACCACCTCCCAATGCTTTGAATAAATTTCGATCCTTGTCCACAAGCATCATGCCACCCCAAAACCTCGGCCAGAATGACTTGACCTACAAAAAATAATAAGAGTGAAGACTCTGAATAAGGAAAAAATATAGCACCACACCACAAAAAAAAAGGGAAGGTTATGAAACTCTTGTGCAGAACGAATTCCACACCAAAAGATTCTGCAAGGTGCATCTAAGATCTCGTAGTAGAATGGCAGTTGCGAGGGGACACAAAGACGAAATCCAAACAAAGTTACAGAGAACCCTGATATACAATGCCTGTTGTACCAAATCTCACCGTCTCTTTACTGTCACGAAGTAAACAATCAACCAATTTTTTTAGAGTGAATTACAGCACGATCATACCTCTGATTCAATTAGCTCGTTGAGGATCACAACAAGTTGCATTCCCATGGCATCAAAGATTGGCTTCCTAGAGTATATCTGATGTGCTTCTGCCCTACACATGACACATCTGCTTGCACAGCACATCAGCAGACATGAAATCGATTATAACTTGTATACGAACAGGTAAATGTGGTGTATATGCATAGGCCTTTACTTCTTACCCTGGTCTTCTGATGCAGAGAACAACGGTGGGTTTAGAAGACCAAATGTCACAAATTTTCATGGGAGGGGGTATCTTTAGCCATCCAAGTGACCAAGGGTCCATTCCAGGGCGATACTCGGGAGTGAGTTTTTGAACAAATATCTTGTCAAGGACAGAAAGTGGGACAACATCGTCCGGGATGGGAGGAGGTGCGATTAGCCCACAGAAACGAGGAGGAGCAGGTAAAGCCGCAACAACACCTTTGAAGGAACCTCCTGATCCTACTTGTGCCAGAAGAAGAGATTCTCCGCCTTCTGAAAGGCCTTTGCCTCTGAACGAGGACTGCAAACTAGCACTTGGGACGTGCAGACTGCTCTCTTCTGACGCAGAAAAGGAAGATCTGCGGCATCTGAGGTTTACAGGGACTGGCGTCAGAGAAGGCGGCATGACTATGGCAGATGCAGAAGCCCTATCGATGAACTTTGCAACGTGCCCTCTCCTCATTCCAAACTCCACATTAAGAGATGCAGGGCTCAAGCTGAGGAGCTCTGCGAGATTCTTACCCGAGTCCTCGAGCTTATCTGCATACTGCATGAGCACGCGATCGTGCAAGTAGGCCCTGAGCTCCAACGCCACCTGTAAGAAAAAATCAGAATCTCTTCACGTAAGGTTGAGTTTTGACGATAAATGCCTGTGGAATAACTGAGGATCATCGATGATACGAAGCTCTACTTACCCTCTGCCTTTGGGAGAAATTGAGTGCATCCATATCTTCATTGTTCATCATCTTGAGAGTGGGCACGTCTTCCCATCCCTCTTGTGCCAGAACAGGAATTAACTCTCTCAGGGCGCCTTTACCCACAAAATCTTCGACAGAAAATGAAGCCATTCGTAGACCTGAGTAACCCGAGAGGTAGAGATGCAAGGAGATCAGAGGCAGATGAGACGCAGAGAGGTCAGATGATTTAAGTTCTTTTATCACAGGGCGACGGACACCACAGTCCACTGCTGTAAGAGAAAACCGGATCAAGATGCAAAGGCGGCACGGAGACGCCAGCCGGTGTCGATGTAAAATTCGAAGTCTGTGCGAAGGCTTTAGCAAGTGGAGAATTAGTCAGAAACCGAGCATTTCGTAAAATGTGGCGTCATTTTCGGTAACCCTCAATGAGCGGCTTTTTGAATTTGTAGCCCGTCGCTGTCTCATCATGTTCTTGGCTCACAAGCTACGGCAATTATGCATTCTTAAGGCCGATGAAAAGCAGTTTAAAAGAAAGTCGCCTTTTTCACCTCCCATTCGCATAAAGTTTGGGGGAAAGTCCGACCGGCCGCCAGTGCCATGATGCGTCAGTTACCTTCTTATGTCCCAATTTCGCAATGAGACTTCTTATGTCCCAGGTGCACCCTTCCCCTAGGGGCTGCAAGTAACTCTAATGTCCTTGCTCACAAATTTCTTTCCTTCCCACTCGAGTTCCCATCTGGATTGATTTCCCAAATTTTCTAGTCGAGTTTTGCATGAGCATTAAGTTATCTATTGCAACATGCCGAACACATGCTTTAATTGTTTTAAGTAGGAGTATATGATCAGGGATTCTCCTTCCCTTGCCCCTAATCAATCAAGTTATTACTCATCAAGGTAATGTCTCTCCTGGTGAGAGAAATGTTGCTACTCAAATGGGTTCGAATAAAAAGTTGGTTGTTAAAGCTGCCCCCCCCCCCAAAAAAAAGGGGGGTAGAAACTTTTAAGTCTACTAATCCATTTGAAGTGTTTGAAAGGACGATTTTAACCCTTGGACTTTGAAAAATCGGACTACAAAGTTCTAAAAGAAAATGCCAACCCCAACGTCTCGGGGAGCATGGTGACCAGATATGTAATCATTGTGGTCTTAATAGAAGAAAAGATAACGGGAGCAATGTAGACGGTTGTATGTTGTGGGACTTGGGGGTCCCGACGGCACTAGTTATTCACTTGTATTCTTTTTTTATTTAATTAAAGTCAAGGAGAGTATTCACTTGTATTCTTTTTTTATTTAATTAAAGTCAAGGAGAGTAGGCATTGCCGAACTCTTTTATGTTAAGAAAAAAATGTAGACGGTTGGATCCCTACGGCTCACCATAAGGTTAACAAAAGGTTTTCGAGGTTTCAAAAAAAAAAAGACCTTAAGTTTCGTTTGTGATTTATAGAAAGGATAGCAATGAAACTGTTGACGAGGTAATGCTTGATATTGAAGTAAATTTGTTGGAAAATTAGTCTTTAAATAGATCGACATAGCAGATATGAGGACTATAAGGATGTCCCCATGACTCTCTTTGAGGACATAGATGGTCATACCCCAATGATTGTCAAACCGAAAAGGGAAGTAGAGAAAGTAATTGACTTAAAAGATCTTTCGGCCTTGTGATTAAACACCCTAACAAAAAATGAATTTCCCCCCATTACAATATTGTCCCTAAATTGTAAGGTGATTTTTTGTTGGAGTTTGAAGTTTGCGGAAGCACACGAATAGCACAAGGAAGAAGAAGAAGCTTGGGGCACAACTGTAAGGAACCGAACTCACAACCTCCCGGTTAGGAGTGTGATGGGCTAACCACTTGCCCGAAAAGCCATGGTTGAGGATTACTTCCTAATCCTCTCTCTTAGAGTGTGGTTCAACCATCTCCTACTAGGATTATGTTACATTCTTCCCCCCTTGAACTCCCTAGGGAATGTACCTGACCAGCTATGGGACTGGCAGGATGTACCCTGGCACTGTGACCCCTGGCACCGTGTACCCTGCGACGCGCCGTGTCGCGCCACCTTGCCCAAGCCTACTTCCTAGGCTCTGATACCAATGCAAGGAATCGAACTCACAACCTCCCGGTTAGGAGTGTGATGGGCTAACCACTTGCCCCAAAAGCAGATTACTTCCTAATCCTCTCTCTTAGAGCGTGGTTCAACCATCTCCTACTAGGATTATGTTACAACAACGGACAATACTAAATGTATTATCAATTAACTGTACAAAGATCAATGACCCATTCTGGTTATATGTGTATATACAAGCCGGGGGGGAAAACCCTTTTAAATAGGGAAAAAAGTGCCCCAACGGTCTTAAGTGCATTCACATACATCATTACCAAAATATATCAAAAAATCCCCCCTAGGAGTGATGCAACGAACAAGGAGCTAGCACTCATGTATAAGGAAGTGCCAAGCTATGTGGAAAGAGATCAATCCACAAAAGGAAGTAAGGCCAAAGCTTTGAAGAAATATTCAAATTTCTCTCGAGGCAGAGCCTTTGTGAAAAGATGTGCAATGTTATCTTGTGTGGACACGTATGCCAAATTGATCTCCTAGTAGTAGAGAACCTCTCCCTGACATAATGATAATGCACCTCAATGCGCTTTGTGCATGCATTGAACACAGGTTCCTCGCATTTGCTAATGCGCTCTGACGGTCAGTGAAGATGGTGGTGGCAGAAGGCTCACCAACACCCAAATTAGTCAAAAAGCTCTTGAGCCACACACATTCAACACTCATTATGAAAGTTGCCCTATACCCAGCCTCACAACTAGCAGTGGCCACAGTAGGTTGCTTCTTGCTCAAACCAAGATATGCATGAGCTATCAAGCAACCAAAAACCATTAGTGGACACATGAGTGTCATAGCAACTAGCCTAGTCAAAGTTAGAAAAACATGTAAATCTGGCGGTAGTGATCCCCCCTTGGGATAAAACAATCCAAGTAGTCGGGTACCACTCAAGGACCGAAAGATGCACTTAATCGCTTGCAATGCTTGACACTTGGGCAATGCATAAACCTGCTCATCGGAGAGACATCAGGCCAAGTAATACATAAGTAAATCAAGCATCTAATAGCTAGCGGATAGAGAACGACATCGAATGCGTCTCTAGCATCATGAAGACTTAACCGTAAACCAATTTCCATAGGAATGGCAATAGCTTTGCAATTTTCAAGGCCAAAACACTGCAATAATGTGTCAATATATTTTGTGTGGCACAGAGGCATTCCACCATCAAGTTGCATAAGCTAAATGCCCAAATAATGATGCAAATGCCCCAAATCTTACATCTCAAATGAGGCATGCAAATCAGCGTTAAAATCAACAATAAGCTTCTCATTACGACCAGTGAGCAGCATGTCATCAACATAGACAACAATGATCAGAACTACATCATTTGCTTGCTTAACATATAAGGTGCTCTCAGTTGGACTGTTCTCAAAACCATGTGCAATCAAGTAGGCATATATCTTTTCATAGCAATCACGTAGTTCTTGCTTCAAACCATATAATTCCTTTTTCAACATGCACACTTTGTTTTCATGCCCTTTCTACACAAAACCATAGGGCTGAAATACATACACTTTTTCATGTAAGACACCATTTAGAAACTCATTTTTAATGTCCAACTGTTGTACATTCCAACCATGATGAGCTGCAAGTGCACAAATGCTAGGAACAGTGATCATTCAGCATGTGGGGGCAAAGGTCTCACCAAAACCAATGCTTCTCTCTTGAGCATATCCTTTTGCAACAAGCCTAGCCTTATACCTATCAACTATTCCATCAGGCTTACGCTTCCAATTGTATACCCATTTAAATCCAATGGACTTTTTAGTGGAGGTAAATCACATAAAATTGAGGTACCATTCTTCATAATAGCATCATATTCTAATTGCATAGCAACCATCCAATTTTTTGAATTTTGTGCTTCATCAAAAGAAGTAGGCTCATTCTCATCACACAAACTAGAGGCAACCATTGCATAGCAATCTGATGCAAAAGAAGCACATTGAGAGCCTGAACGAGTATGATATGCCAAAGGTGCATCTAATTTTCTATCTCACAAAGTCTCCACCAGCCATTTGGACATAGGTTTTGCCTCATCTATATCAACCCTCTCATCAACAAGTGGATGTAAATCTACATTAGAAATGGAATGATCTACATCATCGTGTGAAACCTGTAAAGCCAGAGAAATTGCCTCATTTGGACCAGCACTTTGTTGGAGTTAGACGTCTGCGGAAGCACGCGAACATCACAAGGAAGAAGAAGAAGCTTGGAGCACAACCCACAATACTGAAAATGTATTACTAGAGAATGTACAAAGATAAGTAGCCCATTAGGGAAATAGGCATATATACAAGCCGGGGGAAAAAACCTCCTAAAGAGGGAAAAAAGTGCCCCGGCAATCCTAGAGTGTTCACACACGTCACTACCTAAATATATCAACAAATCCCCCCTGGGAGTGATGCAGTGAACAAGTAGCTGGCACTCATGTATAAGGAAGTGCCAAGCTATGTGGAAGTCACTCCACAGAAGGAAGTAAGCCCAAAGCTTTATGGAAAGCTTCAAACTTCTCCCTGGGCAGAGCCTTCGTGAAAAGGTCTGCAATGTTCTCCTGTGTGGGCACATATGCCAAGCTGATCTCCCCAAAAGAGAACCTCTCCCTGACATAGTGATAATCCACCTCAATGTGCTTAGTGTGAGCATGGAACACAGGGTTCCTCTCAACTGCCAATGCGCTCTGACTGTCAGTGAAGATAGTGGTGGCAGAATTTCGACCAACACCCAAATCAGCCATAAGGCGTTTGAGCCACACACACTCAACAGTAGCTGTGAAAGCTGCCCTATACTTAGCCTCACAACTGGAAGTGGCCACAGTAGGCTGCTTCTTGCTCAACCAAGATATACATGAGCTACCAAGCATGAAGCAAAAGCCACTAGTGGACACACGAGTGCATAGCAACCAGCCCAATCAGAGTCAGAAAAAGCATGCAAATATGGCGGTAGTGATCCCCCCTTGGGATAAAACAACCCAAGTAGCCGAGTACCACTCAAGTAGTGAAAGATGCGCTTAACCGCCTGCCAATGCTTGATTCTTGGGCAATGCATAAATCTGCTCATCTATGAGATAACAAACTGAATATCTGGCCGAGTAATGCATAAGTTAATCAAGCATCCAACGGCCTGTTGATAGAGAACAACATCAAATGCATCTCAAGCATCATGAAGACTCAATCGTAAACCTGTCTCCATAGGAGTGGCAATAGGCTTACAATCTTCAGGGCCAAAACGCTGCAATAATGTGTCAATATATTTCGTTTGACACAAAGTCATTCCACCATCAACTTGCATAAACTGAATGCCCAAATAGTGATGCAAATGCCCCAAATCAGACATCTCAAATGAGGCATGCAAATCAGCCTTAAAATCAGCAATATGCTTCTCAATAGGACCAGTGAGCAGCATGCCATCAACATAGACAACAATGGTCAGAAGCACATCATTAGCACGCTTAACATATAAGGTGCTTTCAGTTGGACTATTCTCAAAACCATGTGCAATCTTATAGGCATGTATCTTCTCATACCAAGTATGTGGTGCTTGCTTTAAACCATATAATGCCTTCTTTAACCTGCACACCTAGTTTTCATGCCCTTTCTGCACAAAGCCACGGGGTTGAAAAAACATACACTTCTTCATGCAAGTCACCATTCAGAAATGTTGTTTTAATGTCCAACTGATGTACATTCCAACCATGATGGGCCGCAAGTGCACAAATGCTCCGAACAGTAGTCATACGGCATGTAGATGCAAAGGTCTCATCAAAATCAATGCCTCTTTCCTGCGCATAACCCTTTGCAACAAGCCTAGCCTTATACCTGTCAACTGTACCATCAGGTTTACGATTCAGCTTGTATACCCACTTAGTGCCAATGGCCTTCTTGCCAGTAGGCAAGTCACATAAAGACCATGTACCATTCTTCATTATAGCATATTCAGATTGCATAGCAGCCATCCAATTTTCTGAATTCTGTGCTTCATCAAAAGAAAGACTAGACGAAGCCATAGCATAGCAATCTGATGCAAAGGAGGCACTATGAGAGCCTGAACGAGTATGATATGACAAAGGTGCATCTAATTTGCTGTCACGCAAAGTCTACACCAACCATTTTGGCATAGTTTTTGCCTGCCCAATATCAGCTCTCTCATCAACAAGTGCATCATGTAAATCTGCATCAGAAATGGAATGATCTGCATCATCATATGAAACCTGCAAAGGCTGAGAAGTTGCCTCATTAGGACCAGCACTAGACTGTCCACTTGTAAAAAGAGGCATCAAAGTATCATACATGTCTTTGGAGCTAACATATGTCTCCTTAGTACATGAAAGCAATGGTTGAATAGCATCTTCCCCAAAGACAACATCACGGCTAACCAAAATGCGTTTAGTATGTGGATGATACAGACGATAGCCTTTACTTTCATAACTGTACCCAACAAAAATACATTTTACTACCTTATCATCCAATTTTCTGCGATGTTGTTCAGGCACTAGTGCATATGCCAAACAACCAAAAACACGCAGATGAGCAACAGATGGCTTGTGGTCATGCCAAGCCTCATATGGAGTGATAGACTGTAGCGCTTTAGTGGGACACCTCTTTAGTACATATGCTACACACATGACAGCCTCAAGCCAGAAACTATATGGTAAAGCCTGACTTTTGACCATGCACCTCGCCATCTCCATGAGTGACCTATTTTTTCATTCAGCAACTCCATTCTATTGAGTTGTATACGACATTGTACACTGGTGTTTTATCCCACGTTCAGCCAGAAATGCATTAAAATCAGAAGACATATATCCCCCCCTCGATCAGAATGGAGGGTGCCCATTTTACATGCTCACAGATTTTCAGCCAAAACCAAAAACTGTTTAAAGCACATGAACACTTCGGACTTTGCTTTGAGTGGATATACCCATGCATGCCTGGAAAAATCATCAATGAAAGTCATGAAGTAAAGGTAATTTCCAAACGAGGGTGTCTGCATAGGACCACAGACATCACTATGTACAAGCTGCAATTTTTGTGTAGACCGAACTAAACCATCTTTTGGAAAGGAGGAACACTACATTTTGCCCAAAATACAGCCTTCACAAACTTGTTTTCCAGGTGCCTCAAGTTTAGGCAACGAGGACACCATTTCAAATTTCTGCAGGCATAGCAAACTAGCAAAATTCAGATGACCAAAGCGTGCATGCCAAAGCTTTGCATCTGACATAGCCTACGAATCATTTACTGCACATGCCAAATCATTTACAGATCTTTCATAGTCTATGAGCTTATATAGCCCACGACATAAAATGCCAGAAGCAATAATCACATCGCCATTTGATAGATCATGAATTATACACCTGTCATCAACAAATTTCACAACCAAGCCAATCTTGGCTAATGCAGAAATTGATAACAGGTTCTTTTTTATCCCTGGCACAAATAAAGCATCTGACAAAGTGAAAGAAATACCATCAGCAGTATTCAAAATGATCTTACCAACTCCCATAATAGGATAAGAGGAGTTGTTGGCACATGTAACAGTATTCCCTGTAGGGGCAGGCTCGAGTGAAGAGAAGAAACTGTGCTACGAGGTAATATGTTTGGTCGCCCCACTGTCAAAATACCAAATTGCAGCTATGCTGAGGTAATATGTTTGGTCGCCCCACTGTCAAAATACCAAATTGTAGACATGCACTGCTCATGAGAAGATGGGTAAAAACTGCAGACAGTTTTGGACAATTCTTTATGATATGATCATTCCCTTTACAATACTTAGAAAAAAATTTCTGCTTTTCAGATTTCTTCTCATCTTTATAATATGCAGAATTAGCACATTTCTGCTTACTAGTTGAAAAGCTCCATTTTCCTTTGCCCTTCTGACTAGCTAGGAAAGCTTGATCTGCAACTCGCATAATGGACCTGTTCTGCCTGGACTAATCTTCCTACAACAGAATAGAGACTAACTCCTCAAATGATAAGGCATTCGGATTGCCTTTCATCATCAAACGAAGAGTAGAAGCAAAACTCTGATATGAATCAAGAAGACCATTCAGAACAGTCTGCACAAGTGAGCTATCTGGTATAACCTCATCAGTAGAAATCAATTGTTCCTTCAAGTCTTTGATCTTCGTTAGGAAACTGTCCATAGAATCACCTTCAATCATGTGCTCACTCTCCAACTGTTTTCAGAGGTAAGAAACACGAGCCTCATTCCTAGCTTGGTACAATGTGGTAAGTGTATCCCAAGCATCCTTGGCTGTTCTGCAAGAGCGAATGTGAGGAATAATGGCACGTTTGACAGACAAAGCTATCAATGCATGTGCTTGGGCATCTCTGCCATCCCAGCGAATCTGCTCTGTAGTAGGTGAAGCAGAAACAACAACACGAACAAGAATTTGTGGAATATCATCTTCGACACCATCTTCATCAGCTCCAACACCTGTATTTGCATTACCTGTAGTCAGAGGTGTAACAGGACATCTTTCAAAAACCTGCACAATGTTCCACAATCCTTTTGCAACCAATACATGTCGCATCATATACGCCCATAATGGGTAGTTGGTACCATCCAACTTATCCTCAATAGCCAACATACGGAATACATCACTGCTTTCAGCCATGGCCGGTGACTAAAATACCTTGATGCAGAAAATTGACTATATCTCAAAAAGTTGAACATAATTGCCCAGACGAGTTCTGCTAGACCTGTAGCAGACTTCGAGACGCTTAAACTGGCAAACAGAAACTGGTATATACCTTTGGCACAAAAAGACAAAATAGCCTACACAAGCGCTACGATAGTGCGTTCGGAGGTCGAAACGAGCTCAGATCGCGATTTCGGCACCACAAGGCAAAGCTGTTTTGATCTTGGAAACATGTTGAGTATGCTCACCAAAATTCGTGCGATTGTGAGACTACAAATGGAGTGTCGATGGCGCCCTAGATGAAGCGACGACCTGTTCTGATACCAATTGTTGGAGTTAGACGTCTGCGGAAGCACGCAAACAACACAAGGAAGAAGAAGAAGCTTGGAGCACAACCCACAATACTGAAAATGTATTACTAGAGAATGTACAAAGATAAGTAGCCCATTAGGGCAATAGGCATATATACAAGTCGGGGGAAAAAAACCTCCTAAAGAGGGAAAAAAGTGCCCCAGCGGTCCTAGAGTGTTCACACACATCATTGCCTAAATATATCAACACACTTGACTATCCACTTGTAAAAAAGAGGCACCAAAGTATCATACACATCCTTGGAGCTAACTAATGTCTCCTTAATACATGAAAGTAATGGTTGAATCGCATCTTCAAGAAAAACAACATCATAGCCAACCAAGATATGTTTAGTATGTGGATGATGTTGATCGGATCTTGCAAACACGCTTACAGAAAGATAGTATAGAAACAAAATCTCATAAAATTACTCACAAAATAGAGAGAGATAAGAGACTCAACACAAGATTGGATACAATCTCCCCCCACATACTCTGATGGACGAGTCTATCAGAGTATGTGTATTTATAGGTATTTTTCATTACGTCCTGAATATAAGATACATGAGGGTGGCGGTTCGAAAAGCATGCGTTTAGGAAAGATCTACTTTATTTACAAATCATCGCTTTCTAAGCGATCTACTATTTTTATGAAAATTTATAAAATACTATCTTCTAAATATCTTCAAAAATATATGCATATTCACACCCTCCTCATTCTTCACCTATTAAATCAAAACACAATCACATTAAAAACCTCAAGACATTAAAATCCATGTAACATTCCATTATTCCATAATTTATAACATGCCGCCCAGTTGATGAGCAACTGGGCTCAGTTGATAAGAATAAAATAGACATGTCCATCACTAAACAATCATTAGCATATTCCATGTAATAACACATGCATGGAAATGGAAAACATGGCCCAAGTCACATGTCCCATCGCTGAACAATCATACGCATATTCCATGTAATAACACAAGCATGGAAATGGAAAACTGAATTTAATGTGATTGTGAATGATATGTAGAAATCAAGTGGTCATAATGTGGAGTCAATGATTTCTTATGAATCCACTATTGCTTACCAATGTGTGTAGTAGTAACATCATAATCAAGTATTTTCTCTGGAACTAAAATTTTGGCATCCTCTTCAAGTAAAGGAGGATCATCTAAAACATGAGTGAGTGGTAAAGTTCCTTTAAAGGATTTCAATCAACTAATATGAAAAGAATTATGTATATTCCAATGAAAAGGTATGTCTAATCTAAAAGCATTCTCATTTATTTTTTGAATAATACGGAAAGGTCCATAATAACATGGTGCAACTTTTGTACGCCTTGTGTGAGCATCTCTTCTCAGACAAGATCTAAGCCTCATATGGAGTGATAGATGCAGTGCTTTGGTGAGACACCTATTAAGTACATATGTTGCACACATAACAACCTCGAGCCAAAGGCAATGTGGTAAAGCTTGGCATTTAACCATACATCTCATCATCTCCATGAGAGACCTGTTCTTTCTTTCAGCAAATCCATTCTGCTTAGGTGTATACAACACTATACATAGATGTTTTATCTCAGACCCATCCAAAAATGCATTAAAATCAGAAGACATATATTCCCCCCTCGATCAAAATGGATGGTGCCCATTTTACATGCTCACATATTTTCAACCAAAACAAGAAACTATTTGAAGCACATAAACATTTCAGACTTTGCTTTCAATGGATACACCCATGCATGCTTGGAAAAATCATAAAAAAAAGTCACAAAGTAAAGGCAATATCCAAAAGAAGGTATCTACATAGGACCACATACATGACTATGAACAAGCTACAATTTTTTTTGTAGCTCGATATTATTAGGATCTTGCTCACATGCACACAAAGGTTACAGATGCAAAAAACACAGAAAAATAGACACGCTAGGAGATGAGACAATAGGAGTATTGGGTGCAATCTCCCCCCATGCACTTTGTTTCGACGGTCCACAGAGTGCATGTATTTATAGGAATTTTTATTATGTCAAAAAGAGTGGTTACATGAGAGCGGCTTCAAAAAGCATGCGTGAAAGTAAAAGTTAATAACTTTCGTAGAAAGCCTTTGCTTTTAATATAAAAAAGTGTGGTCTACAATGACCCTTATTCTAACCACTACTTTTCTAACTGTTTCTAACAATAGAACCTTCTATGCAGATTCATTTACAAAGTAAATTATAAATCAGATTTATTGATGTCCGGCCTAAAGTCGGATTATTGATGTCTGCCCTTTCACGCCTTTCATGCCCTCACGAACCTTCAACTGCCAATGAAAAACACCAAAACACATTAATACATTAATAAATTAACACTCCAACAATGCCTTGTTCAACATATTCCATAATTTATAACATGCCCCTCAGTTGAAAAATCAACTGACCTTGGTTGATAAAATAAAAATAAACATGGATGGCCGGTCACATGTTCCATCACTGAATGAAAATAAGCATGTTCCATGTTGAAAAAAACATGCATGGAAATGTTCATGGAGGAATTACATTAATGTGTTTGTGTATGATACCACTGTTATTAGGATCTTGCTCACATGCACATAGAGGTTACGGGATGCAGAAAAAAAAGAAAAATAGACATGCCAGGAGATGAGACAGAACACAGTATTAGGTGCAATCTCCCCCCATGCACTCTGTAATTTCGACAGTCCGCACAGTGCATGCATTTATCGAAATTTTTTATTATGTCAAGAAGATTGGTTACATGAGAGCGGCTTTGAAAAGCATGCGTGAAAGTAAAAGTTGGTAACTTTTGTAGAAAGTCTTTGCTTTTAATATCAGAAATTGCGGTCTACAAATGGCCTTTATTCTGACCACTACTTTTCTAACTGTTTCTAACAATAGAACCTTCTACGCAGATTTATTTACAAACTAAATTATAAATCAGATTTATTGATGTCCGCCCTAAAGTCAGATTATTGATGTCTACCCTTTCACGCCCTCAGGAACCTTCAACTGCTATATCAAAAACACCAAAACACATTAATACATTAATAAATTAACACTCCAACAATGCCTTGTTCAACATATTCCATAATTTATAACACTCGAACTAAACCATCTTTTTGGAAAGAGGAGCACTACATTTTGCCCAAAATATAACCTTCACAAACATGTTTACAAGGTGCCTCAATTTTGGGCAAAGAGGACACCATTTCAGATTTCTACATGCATAGTAAATTGGCAAAGCATGTATGCCAAAGCTTTGCATATGAGATAGCCTAAGAATCTTGTACTGCACATGCTGAATCATTCATAGATTTTGCATATTCTATGAGCTTATACATCCCATAACATAAAATGTGAGAAGCAATAATAACATTGCCATTTGGCAGACCATGAACTGTACATCTGTCATCAACAAATTTGACGGCCAACCCGATCTTGGCTAATGCTAAAGCTAACAACATATTTTTCTTGATCCCATACACAAACAAAGCTTCTCATGTGTCTCTCACACTTCTACACACACCCAACAGTGGTAACAGAGTAGGTTCAGCTCCTTCTCAAGTTTTGGTTTTTTGTGTCGCGACACACACACACACTTTTAACAATGCAAATCAACTTTGGAGCATAGAACAATGAATTTCAGCAGCCAAGAAACATTTCCACCAGTTGCACTAGCTCGGGGGTTTTATCCTCATTTCAAAGCCATTCGTGCAATCAGAATTGCCATCAGAGTGACGATTTGTGAGCTAAAATTTCAGCATTCATTTCAGCTTTTGTCGAAGTAAAGATTTTGTCACATTCTTGTTCCTTAGTGAAATGGCGGGCAACAATGACTTGTTAGGTATGCTTCAAGCTGAAGATAAGCTTGATGGGACTAACTATCCAATGTGGTCTTACATGATGAAGCATGTTCTTGTTGCAAAACAACTTTGGAACATAGTGGCAGATGTAGATCAAAGACCCGCAAGTGCTTCTACTTCATAGTCTACTATCACAGATGGAGCTTCTTCTTCTTCAATCACAATGGTTTCTCCTTCTCCACCTACACAGGAGGAGCTTAGATGGGATGCAAAAGATGCTCAAGCTCATGCATTGATTGTGCTTTCTGTGAAGTGTCATATAGTTCCACACATTCGGTCATGTTCTACATCAAGACAGGCATGGGACACTCTTGCTTCTTTTCAAATCTTTGTTACTACACTCCGTTTGGTTGCAAAAGGGAATCCTAATATGTATGCATTTGATGAGGTTGTGTCTCTTCTTTTGCAAGAAAAACAATCTAGAGTGAATAGGAGTGGTTTTATTGAGGGAACACAAGCACTTGCTATATCATAAAAGGGGAAACACAAGTATGGTTTAGCTTTGGGTTCATCAAAACGAAAGCCTCAACCTTCCTCTTCCACTCATTCCTCTAATGATGGTGATTTGCAAAAGAAGAAGAGATGGAAATATTGCTAGAAGGCTAGTCATACTATTGGTGTTGTAGAAAGCTTGCTAAACGCAATGAAAAGAAGATGGAATCCGACATGTCTATTGCTGAAAATTCAGGAAATGCAAAGAATGGTGAAGCTAGCATGGCTCAAGATTTTTGGGCATGTTTTGTTACATGTCATTATGATGCATCTTTGCATTCTAAATGTATGGTTGTGAGTGAGGCTGATTTGGATTGGTTCTTTGATAGTGGTGCTTCAAAGTACATAACAGAATGCAAAAGATTTTTTGCATCTTTGAAAGATGCACCCAAAGTAGGACATGTGGTGTGTGCAAACAATGCCTCTTATCCTATCATTGGAGTAGGAGAAATTGAACTTACAATTGCAAATGGATGTGTGATTCTCTTAAAAAATGCATTGCATGTACCCGGTATCAAGAAGAAATTAATGCAAAACTTGACATTCTCATGGGTGATTTGCAACATACTTTTGATGTCACTTATCTTGGTCTTTTGAGCTACTATCTTGGCATCCAATTTGTATCCGTTGAGGGGGGGAATTGTTATGCATTAAGCAAAGTATGTTGAAAAAGTAATTCAGCACTTTGACTTTGAGGATTGCAAGCCAGTTTCCACACCAGTTGAGTCAGGATTTAGATTCTCAATTGAGGATTCTGGTGATGCATTTGATACTTCTCTTTATCAAAAATTTGTGGGATGTCTTATATATGCATGCAACACAAGACCAGATATACAATATGCAGTTTCCCAGTTGAGTCGATTCATGCATAGCCCTGGCACTAAGCATTGGCAAGTGGTAAAATTTATGTTTAGATATCTCAGAGGCACTTTGAGCTTAGGTCTCTTTTATGGCAGATATATTCAGCCATGCTTGCATGCTTTTACAAATAGTGATTGGGCTATTTGTTATGATACTTGCGTGTCCACTAGTGGTAATGGATTTTTCCTTGGAGACTCATGCATATCTTGGTTGAGTAAGAAGCAACCTATAGTGGTGACATCGAGTTGTGAAGCTGAGTACAAAGCAGTTTTCAGAGCTACAGTGGAGTGTATATGGCTGAGATGCCTATTGATGGATGTGTTTCATGCATTGACCAAACATATTGAGGTGCATTATCACTTTGTGAGAGACTACCTTCATGCAAGAGATATTGATTTGGTATATGTGCCTACACAAGATAATGTGGCAGACATATTCAACAAAGCTCTTCCACGAGAAAATTTTGAAGCTTTTTGCAAAGCTTTAGGCTTATTACCTTGTGGGGGTTGATCTATCACTCCTTGTATGTGTTCACATCATCCGGTCCAGGGTGGTTTGTTACACTTATGTGTTCCTCGAGTAGCTTTGATATGAACATTTTCCCTATACATGGACACTTTTTACTCTAGTGTTGGCTAGAGGTTTTTTCCCCATGTTACCACATACTTGATACACTCATATGTGGTGGTACTTTGTACTTAGGGATATTATTTAGCACTTACTTTAGTTTAGTTCATCGTCAATAGAGAGAGTTATTCCAGCCATCCGTCTTCTCCGTGTGTCTTGCTACGTTTATGCTCCTTGTGTGTGCTTCTCGTGTATCTCTCGCACTTCTACACACACCCAACATAATGATCTTACCAACTCCCATGATAGGATAAGAGGAGTTGTTGGTGCATGTGACAATATTCCTATAGGGGCATGCTCAAGTGAGCTAAAGAAATTGTGTTGCTAGGTAATATGTTTTGTTGCCCCATTTTCAAAGTACCAAACATTTGAGTCTACTACAAACATAAAGTGTTCATGAGAAGATGGGTCATAATTGCAAAAAATAGTAAACACGCATTCTTCATTCTACATAAGATTAGCAGACTCTTTTTTAGGTGTAGAGGCCTCTGCAACAACCATTCCAGCCTCCTTTTTCTTTGCCTCTTTTGTAATCAATTTTCGACAACTCTTTATGACAGGATCATTTCCTTTACAATATTTGTAGAATTGTTTCTACTTTTTTGTTTTCTTCTCATCTTTGTCTTCCTTCTTCGACTATGTAGCATTAGCAAACTTCTACTTACTATTAGATAAGCTCCATTTACCTTTTCCCTTCTAAGTAGCTAAGAAAGCTTGATATGCAACATGCATAATGGACCTGCTCTACCTAACCACCTACAATCAAGTCATCAACATAAATAGCCACAGCCGTGTTGCCATCATCATCCTTCCTTGCATATAATGAAGGATCTCCATCACACGTAGAAAATCCAATGGTGGTTAAGTAATCAACAATCCTTGCATGCCAAGCACGAGGGGCTTGTTTAAGCCCATACAACACCTTTTGCAACTTGCAAACATAATATGGGTGCTTTGAATCCTCATATCCATGTGGTTGATCCATATATACTTCTTCTTGCAACTCACCATGTAAGAAAGCATTCTTCACATCCATTTGATGCAAAGTCCATCCTTTTGCTGTCTGTAGACATTTTAGCTATAGGGCTAAATGTTTCCTCATAATCAATGCCATATGTCTGTGCATATCCTTTTGCTACCAATCGTGCTTTATATCTGCTTATGCTACCATCAACATTGTGTTTTACCTTGTAAACCCACTTGCAACATATGGGTTTCTTTCCTTGTGGCAATGGAACTAGCTTCCATGTTTCATTTTGATAAAGGGCATCCATCTCCTCATTCATAGCTTTCTCCCAAAGGTTGTTCATGTAGGCACAATGACGAGCCATGTAACTATCATACATCAATCGTTGCACTAAATTCCACATCCTCCTAGATCTTCTTGGTCCTGAACACTTCTCCTTGTATCATCTGCATGTGCCTTTCTTACTCCTCGAGCCTTCACAGAGGGCAATCCAAGTTCCTCATCAAGGCTCTTTTCTAAACCACTTGAATCTCCATCAATGTCTTCAAAACTTGTAGATGTTTTACTATGAGCAAAAAGCTTTTCTTTACATTTCTTGGATGTAGTTTGAATTTTTTGGACTAAAATTTCCACGCTACCTTCCAGTCCTTGGATTTGAGTTGGAACTATTGCTTGGTGACACATGAGGTCCACTCAAAACTTGAGATTCTACACTTGATTTTCAACATCTCCTTTGTCATTTGAGTCAGGATTAATTCCTTCTTTGGCATCTGCATAGAAGCTTGACATTTCATCAAACATCACATCTCTGCTACCTTCACCTGTTTAGTGAGTGGGTTGTAGCATTTATATCACTTTTGCTCAAGGGAGTACCCAATGAAGATAATTTTTTTTGCATTTGGATCAAGCTTCATCCTCAATTCATTTGGAACCTGTACATATGCAATACATCCAAATATTTTCATATGTGATAAGTTTGGATTTTACCTGTAAACTTCTTTTCAGGTGTAACTTGATGTATAGCAAGAGTCGGAGTTCTGTTCATGATGTATACAACAGTGTGTATAAATTTTTCCCCATAACAATAAGGCACATTCTTCTCACCATCAAGGCTCACGCTATTTCTACAATATGTCTATTTTTGCATTCAGCAGTGCCATTTTGTTGTGGTGTCTACCTGCATGAAAACTGCTATCAAACTCCTTGACTTTTTAGAAAACTATTAAACTCATTTGACATTTATTCACCTCCTCCATCAGATCTCAATGTCTAAATATACTTCTCTGTTTGCTTTTCCACCACAGCCTTAAAATTTTGGAAGTGATTGAACACCTCTCTCTTCTCTTTCATGAAATATACCCATACTTTTCGTGTATGGTCATCAATGAAAGTGACATAAAACCTACATCCTCCCATAGATGTGGTCTTTGTAGGACCCTAATCATATGTATGTTCTATTTCTAACACATTCCCACTAACATGCTTGTCATGCAGAAATGATGCCCTTGATTGTTTACCAAATTGACATGTTGCACATACCTTTTGCATCTCTGCAACCTTGGAATATGGTAATCCATTGAGAAGCTCCTTTGACTGCATCAATTTGAGCCTCTACAAATTTGCATGTCCAATTTTCTTGTGTCAAATACTTGTATCAACAATAACACATGCACCTTTTACAAACATGGTTGCATTCATTTTAAGGAATTTTCACATTCAAGGTGAGCATCCTACCAACTTTGTTCCCTTTGGCGACCAACCTTCCATTTTGTTTGTACACTTCTACATATAAACCATCAGCATTGAACCTGACCTGCAATCCTTGGTCAACCATTTTTCCAACAGAAACTAGATTCTTTGTTATATTTGGAACATGAAGCACATCAACAAGATGTTTTACCTCCCTGTCCTCCATAGATAGTGTTATGTTTCCTGTATGCTTGATAGGATGTGATGTATCATTGCCTATTTCAACATATCCACGAATTGGCAATTTTGCAAACTACTAAACCATTCTGCACGACTGATCATGTGATTTGAAGCACTGAATCAACATACAAAACATTATCATTTGATTTTGAAACATCAACGGCCATTGTATTCATCATGTGATGTTGGACCATGAACAACTTCTCTGAATCATCTGCACTTGTGATGCATAGTTGTTTCGTTGCCTTCTATTATTTTGATTCTTCAACCTGCAATCATGTTCAAAGTGAACAGGTTTACCATAGTTCCAACATCCTTTACTATCACACTCTTTTTCTCTAGTGTATGCAACTCGTTCTTGAGTTGCAATTTTCATGCCTTTGTATTGGTCTCATACAATGTGAACAAACTGCCCCAAGCCTCTGTTGGAGTCTTGGAATCATGTATGTGCCCAATCATGCTATCATGTATGCTAATAGATAGCCAATACATTACCATCTGTGCTCCTTAATTCCATTCTTCATACACTCTTAACAAGTCTACAGTCTGATTCCTCTCTGGTAATTGCGAAATGATTTCATTGTCTCCTTCGATGTACTTCCAGTAGCCTTTTCCCATCAAGAAATTCATCATTTGAGTCTCCAAGCATAGAAGTTGTTATTGTCCAACTTATTGCTCATAAGCTTACCAATTCCATTAGCACTTGCAATTTCGTTTTTTTGTGGGCCCTACCCTATGGGATAAAAAATATTTTGATGCCTTCTACCCTCACACCAAATTTTATAGCAATCTGAGGTCATTTGTGAAGCACGCTTTCTCCATGCCTTCTCATGTACTCTTCACTGTCATCCCTTCTCCACGAGCTCTCTACAACTACACTCACTCTAATACCATGTCAAAGGAAAGGAAGAGAGCTCACTCACATATTCTCACACTCAAAGAGGAGCACACATAGATTAAGGAAAGAAAGAATGAATCTTCTTCTTCTTCTATTACATAAAAGGAATATACTATTAACCTAATACAAGAATACAACTAGTGCAATATATAAAGAACAATACATAAGGAAAATCCTAATGTCCGTAGAGAGTGAACTGGCAAGAAACAAATGTGCCATCACTCTCAGTAGATAAATGTAACATAATCCTGGTAGGAGATGGTTGAACCACACCCTAAGAGAGAGGATTAGGAAGTAATCCTCAACCATGGCTTTTGGGGCAAGTGGTTAGCCCATCACATTCCTAACCAAGAGGTTGTGAGTTCAATTCCTTACATTGGTATCAGAGCCTAGGAAGTAGGCTTGGGAAGGGTGGAATGACCCAATGGCCTCTAAAAAAGGCGCTTGGGCACTCTACCATGTGAAAGGGTAGGAATTGTGGAAGGCGCGCGCGTTGGTTTCAAGGATGGACCTTACAATGATTGGGGTGTATCTCTCAATCCGTAGGTCGGATTGAGGCGTGTAATATACCGTTGGAAAGCTCTCAGAACGAACTTTCCAATGAGCTAGCTTGGAAGTGTGAATTCCTTGGGAATCCTTGGGTGGAACTTGATTGAGTGTTCAAGATACCAAGCATGGGTGAGAACAAGGTTCAAGACTGAGGTTGAGAACAAGGGCTCGAGACACCAAGGTTGCGAACAAGAAGGTTCAAGACACCAAGGTTGAGAGCAAGGGTTCAAGAGACCAAGATTGCGAACAAGGTTCAAGAAACTATGCGAGGTTGAGGAACATCAATTCAAGGGCACCTAGGGAGTTCAAGGGACTGATCACCGAGGCTAGAGGGATACAAGAGTAGATCATTGAGGACAATGATCGACCAAGGGGGGAAGAATGTAACATAATCCTGGTAGGAGATGGTTGAAACACACCCTAAGAGAGAGGATTAGGAAGTAATCCTCAACCATGGCTTTTGGGGCAAGTGGTTAGCCCATCACATTCCTAACCAAGAGGTTGTGAGTTCAATTCCTTACATTGTGACCAATGTAAGGAATTGAACTCACAACCTCTTGGTTAGGAATGTGATGGGCTAACCACTTGCCCCAAAAGCCATGGTTGAGGATTACTTCCTAATCCTCTCTCTTAGGGTGTGTTTCAACCATCTCCTACCAGGATTATGTTACAATAAATCTAGTAAAGCTCACTAAAGTGTCCCTAACGTATATCAACGTGACCACTATACATGTGAGAGAAATGAAAAAGTGATACATGTCATCCTTGATCATCACGTGCTGAGCTTGATATCTCAACATCGTTTGCATGCTCAAGAAACCACCATTGCACAAAAAAAAAAAAAACTTGGTTCAATCTCGTTTACAAGCATGACCTTGTTGATGTTTGGTTCAACATGGGTTGTACTTGAAATAATAGCCAAATGGGCCTTAATTACCATGTTTCGTTCCATGATACATTATACATGTTTGTTAGGTCTTTGCATAAACACTAGAATGTGTATTTTGGTTTTGATTAGTCATTGCTTTTGTTAGATCATTATCGATTAAAGCCGATCTTAGTATGGATTGTCTTGACACTACAAAAGCATGTGTGGCAAGAGTGTAGAGTGTCGACATTGGAAGGTAAAATCTTTATTGTTTTTTGTTCATTTCCATTTTCATCTTCATCTTCATCTCCATCTCCATCACCTCCATCCATCATAGCCACTCACCTCCATCTCCACGAAAAATCTAGTTTTAGGCATATCTACACACACCCCTTCACATTTCCTCATTTGGGTGCTTCAGAGAGAGAGATAGCAAAGGTATTGTTATGTTTTTGTGTTTTTTCTTGCTATTTTCTTGCAGATCTAGCTTCATCTTCATATCCTAAATTCTGCATAGGTACAACATAGGCTTTTTGGGGAATCATGTTGATTGACATGACAAACTGAAAAATTTGACATTTTGAATTTGCACCTATGCCACGATAGAGAGCTCCTCAACGTCATCCCAACACCATAGACACATCAGGAATCGGACATGTTTCTAGCTCTGTCGTGATAGATCCCCGTCTATCGTGATAGACCCCCTGTGTTGCCATAGACTAGTCTACCATGATAGATGCCTGTTTATCACGATAAATCGACCCTTGATGGACATCATCTATCATGATAGAAGACCCATCTCTCACAAAGACCACTCTATCATGATAAAGCCCCTATCGTGATAGATGCAAAGCCCCTATAGATCACCTTTTGTCATGATAGAAGGGTTCTATCATGATAGACCCCCCTCTATTGTGATAGACCATAATGCGATGGATGGAGGTTGCAACAAGGCCCCTCTATGAGGACAAAGCCCCCCTCTATCAGGATAGACCACTTTTTGTGACATACCAATTTTATGAAAGCATGGCACGAGTTGTGAGTGTTAGGAAGACTATAAATCATAGAAATGGTCATAGACATAGAAAGGTGTGGGCTTATCCATGTCTAAAAGGATTTCTTCAGAACTACCTCTTGAGTAGATATAGTGAGAATCTATTCAAGAGGCATCTTAGGGTGAGTAGGAATACCTTCCAGCATCTTTGTAGAAAGCTTGGACCTTTTATGAAAAAAATATCAACAACTTATCAAGATGAGATGTAGTGCGTGTTCAAGATAGAGTGTTGCACTCACTAGACTTGCCATCGGGGATGGAGAACCATTGCACTCACTAGAGTTGCCCTAGGGGATGGACTTTTAGGTATTGTAGATAGCTTTGAGTGTGCAAAAAGTACAACTTGTGAAATTGTAGACTCTTTTTGTAAAACAATAATCAAATCGGGACTTGGTTACACATATATTAGATGGCCTTCAAGTTCTCGACTTGAAACCTTAGCTCATGAGTTTGAGGCAATTAGAGGGATTCCTTATGTAGTTGGTGCAATAGATGGCTCCCATATTCCTATCATTGCACCAAGAGAAAATCATATAGACTACTTGAATAGAAAAGGATTCCACTCTATTTTACTACAACTAACTATTAGTGCCAATTGTGTAATATAAAGTTATGATATACGATGGGGAGGCTCAATGCATGATTCATTAAATTTTACTAGGAGTGAACTTGGATGGAAATGTACAAGAGGTGAGCTAGGAAACTATTGTTTAATGGGTGATTGTGCATATCCGACTCAATCATATATGTAAGTTCCATGCAAAGGATGCAAAGAGGGCTTGTCGTGCATTAAATATTTCTCAAACTTCACTCAATTGAAGACAAGAATGCTAGTGGAGAGAGATTTCGGTATGTTGAAAGCAAGATTTTACATCTTGCTTAAAAGGTGCAATATGGATTTGCATTATGTACCTAATGTTGTCACTGCATGTCTTGTACTTCATAACCTTTGCATTTGTCATAATGAATCTTTTGACATGGAATGGGTACAAGAATCTTAGGCAGCATTGATAACTCCTGGTGGACATATGGTTGATAACTCGTGGTGGACATATGGATGAACAACAAAGAGCAACTACAAACTCTATGATGGAGCTTGGAGCAACACATAAAATTGAAGGGGACAAAATCATGGATTGTGCTCGATGTACCAATGAAGTAGTAGATAATAACCTCAAAGTCGACTCGGAGTGTAGAGACAACCTTGCTCGAAGCATGTACAAGGAGAATGCTAGGATGAATATGCAACAAGTCTTTGGAAGTGAAGCCATTCAAGAAATGAATTCTCCTTCATGTTCCACTTAAATTTGTATTTACATTATGTTATTTCATATTTATCTTTATACTTGATTTTGTATGAGTCATTTGATCCTTGCATGGAATGGCTAGTTGTACGCATATTATTATGGAGAATTGAGTGTTCATTTCTTTAATGTTGCATAAGATATTTTGTACATGGCATTATATGAACCTTGCTAAAAGATAATTTATACTTGATTTTGTATAAGTCATTTGACCCTTGCATGAATCCTTAATTTTAGTTTTCTTCATGCTATTTGGATGGTATTTGATCTTGTTCGCCGCCTCTCATGTTTCACAAAGGGTGGTGACACTACAAAGACTCTATTACTACTTCGCTCCTACACGTGAATAGGTGGACGTTGAACTATCCACTTTTTTCTATTTCCTAGTGGAACTTGAAGATTTCTAATGTTTGTTCCACCACCCCTATGTGAAACCATCCTCACATACCATTGATAAGAAAACAAAGCTACCCAATGCTTACCTTATTTAAAATTGTCCACATGTTATGGCACTGATCCTTGGGGAGTACCAATACAACAAAAAAGTCCTTATGTGGTAAATTCTTCATAGAGGAATCTAGAAAAATGCTAAAGCTAATAAGATTTATGGAGTACCCCCATGTTACAAGAGATGCACTAGTGGAACAGAAGACATAGGCCACCTTTTTTCCCCTATCCCAAGAGTGGAAAAACATGGCATTTTCTTAGTACGATTATGAGATTTCCTTTTCATGTTAATTGGACACTAGAGGATATCTTAGAAAATAGTAAGATGAAATATAAATGAGTCCCCCACAAAGAAGAAAAAAGATTATGAAAATTCTTTGTAATTATTGTAGTGTGCTTGTAGTCTTTTCCTTTTAATCTAATTGAAGCTCGTTAAAAAAATTAAAGAAAAAAGAAACTTCATTTGAAGTCCTTCCCACTCTATAACAGTGCAAGATTTAAAGACCTTGCTTCCATATGTTAGAAAAAACATCCAATTTGAGGACATTGACTTGGATAGGAGAGTGGACTATGAAGAATGGTGCCTATTGCAGAGCAGATTCAATATTGCTTGGGAGTGCTCGAGGACTCACCTCCTTATTCGGCATGACTCTGCTTACCTTGAGGGTCTTAGATGGCACAACAACAATAGTCTTGATAAAATTCTGAGATTCAAGGAGACTCTGGACTTTCACGCCATGCTTAATAGGAAATGGTGTCCAGATTGGTCGAGTTTTAGGTGGGATTTTAAGTTCCAATACCTTTGGCATCCCCTCATTGAGTTTAAAAGATCAGTTCTTATGTGGCAAATCCTCCTCTAGGGAATTTGGACCAATGTTAAAATTAACAAAATTTGCAGAGGCCCTCCGTGGTGTAAACGATGCCTTCATGGCAATGAAGACTTGTGACACCTCTTCTTTTCTTGCCCCAAGTCAATGTGGGTCTGGTGAGCCCTTGGGAGAATTATGTTGCTATAGGGGCAAATCAACCAGAAGCAAGCATTATTGGGTGAACCGTGAAGCGATTGATTGTTCCTCAACATCGTGGAATGCTATAAGAGGTGAGACCATTTGGAAGATCTGGAAAGAGCGGCATGCCACCAACTTTGGTAGCCCTCGTAAAGGACAGTCAATTGAGAAATTTCTTTTCCTTGAGAGCAACAAAATCAAAAGCAGTGGCCTCCCCATGAGGGGGACAAAAGGGTTATCAACCTTCTTTCTAATGTTTTCTAGCAAGTTCTAATTAACTCCCATGGGTGCTAGGCCCATTCAGTTGTAGAGTTGTTTTTTCTATTAATTAAAATTTGTAAGAGTAGGCTATTGCTAAATTTCCTTTTGAAAAAACAAAAACATCCGGTTAGAAGAAGAATATGATCATATACACAATAATATCTTCTCATTCTCTCGGTCCGAACTTTCCAAATTGACTGACGATGTCATTTTTTTCCCACATCCACTAAGTTTGAAGGTGGCTTCCACTTAGGAGCGTTTAAACTAAAGAAAGTCCATGAAGTGCGCCATCACGAAGGCACGCGTTACAGAATGTCAGCAAATAAAATATCATAAAAGGGATGGACTATTCTAAAGTATGTTGTGTGATTAAAGAGGATACATTGCAGGTTATTTGATATCACCACAAAAATATGATGTTTTGAGAATCTTCTAGAACCAAGAATCCATATTGTAAGATAAGAACAAGGAGACTCCATAGCCACGTTCTCATATCTGTTGGGCGTGTGTAGTTCTACAAAAATATGATGTTTTCAAAATACTTCATTGTTACCTTCTTTGATACCATTGTTGTATGTTTTGAAGTTGATTTGCACTGTTAAAAGTGTACGTATGTCATGACATGAAAAATCGAAACTTGAGAAGGAGTTGAACCTGCTTTGATATTACTATTAGGTGTGTGTAGAAGCGTCAAGAGACACACGAGAAGCACACACAAGGAGAACAAACATAGTAAAACACCGAAAAAATGGATGGCTGGAATAGGTCTCTCTATTGACGATGAACTGAATTGAAGTAAGACCTGAATAATATCTCTAAGTACAAAGTGTCACCACATATGAGTGAATCATGTATGTGGTAAGATGAAGAAAAAACCTGTAAACAAAACTAGAGTAAAAAGTGCCCATGTATAAGAAAAAGGTTCACATCAAAGCTACTTGAGAAATACATAAGTGTAACAATATCCACGCATGCTTTATGAGTCTCCTTATTTTTCTCTCATGTGGTATTTTATTCTTACATTTTATAGGCATTTTAAAAACTATAAATTATTAAAGAAGCGCTGTACCTTTTGTTTTGGCTGAATCTTACCCTATTAGCTTATGTATGGCATGCTCTCCCTTTTAAGAATGAATGTCTGATATGCCCTTTTTTTTTGGTGAGTGAACTGGAACACATTATTTTTTGTATGGGCTTGTTCTTTCGTTAACACTAGTATTGCTTTTCTTTAACACTACTATTGTACAATAACAAGAGACTATAGTGTCCTATTTTCTAATAAATTAAAAAAATCACATGTAGTAATTAAATAAAATAAAAAAATCTTCAATCTTCATAAATAATTATATCTACATGTTCTATAAAAACTTTTCAAAAAATAACATTTTTCGATACCTCAAAATTTAGAAATGATTGAATATGGTAACAAAAAAGAATGTTTATCTGTGGACTTATTTATGAGAAAAAAGAAATATTTTCATTGAAAACATTTTTTTCGTACTGGCATATTTTTTCTAATGTTGATTTAAAGTAATATAATCATCTAACACAAGTCATGGGAATTAGAGAGATCACTATTTTATTAAGAAATCTACTACAATATAGGGTGTTCATTATATAATTTTACATTGTAGGAGTCCTTTATATGATATTAATGCATAAAAATACTAAAATGGCTGGTTCTTTATTTAAAAAATGATCATATAATACCCTACAAACATGCTACAGACCTTTGAACCAATAAATTTTGTACCTATCTCACATACCACTAAGTATCTTCATATTTCATTGGATATCCATACTCCACTATATTTGAGAATAAAATTTAAAATCCAAAAAAGTCAGTTTTTCTTAATGATATGAGATATATAATATCGATCAAAATAATTCTATAAACATCATAACCTACATTATATAAAAAAAACTAGCATATTAACTATAATCATGTAGCATATGTAATATTTGCTCATGAATGACATTTTCTTAGCATAGAAAAACAGTAGTATTGTTTAACTTGAAGGAATGACATAGAGCTTTGACTCTAAGGTTGTCAAAAAAAAAAAATCTAGCTTTAAGATCTCAAATAGTATTTTGATAATTGCTTTAGAATAGATAAATCTCTCTCTCTCCCTCTCTCTCTCTCTCTATCTATATATATATATATATATATATAAACTAATGGTCATATAGATCCCTCTGCACTTCTTCATCTAGATCCAATTCCAATCTCAAAAGTATGTTATCATCCTCCACATGTACCAAATATCTATCATCGTTTCCTCTAGTATCCTCTTCGTAGGTTTCTTGAGTATCCTCATGTGCATGGTTAGGAGCAAGTTATATCATATCATGCTACATGTTATTTGAAGGAGGCATTAGATCTAAATCAGGTACATTTTTTGGTACATCATGATCTTCAAATACTTGTTTCTCTCTTGGTTCCACTTGTAATACCATATTTTTTTGTCAACATTATTTGGAACAAAAACTATTTATTCGCATTCTTTAGGAAATGAAAAACATGTCATAGTAATTATAACAAAATTTTGTTCAATCTATTTGTAGAAATCCACTAGGATCTTTTCGTATAGTAGCATTTCCACTAGCAATGATAACTTCAAACCATTTCACATCCAATAGAAACATATCAAACTGCCAAAAAGAAATCTTCAAGATATCTTTAATAAGACAGTTTGTTAATTCCCAAAATAGGTTAACCTTCAGTTCTCTCCCACATACTAGGCAAATCACAAACATGCAAAAAAACATTTCCCATCTAACCCATTTGACCATCATGTAAATGATATCCATTTGGAAGATAACGGGTAACAACTTGATATGTCACATTATTTAAAGATTTAGACCATCAATCATGGTCAAGCAAACACATACTAAGAGTGAATCACCTCACACAACCACCTTAGATATTCACCACAACACTTGTAACAATAGCATAAACAAAAATAAGATCTTCTCTTAGCTTCTATGTTTAATTATAGTTAATAATGGGTTCCTTTCAAAGCTCTCAACGACATGCATCTATTGAAAGTAGACTAGAAGCATTTTGAGTTTACTAAAAAGCCAGGTATTAGAAATCATCTACATACACTTTGAGAATCCCTACACTTGACACATGCAAGAAGACAATGGAAAAAGGTGGGGAAGGGGTAGAAAGCACTTTTGAACACATATTCCAACTCATAGCCATGCACAGAAGCACACGAAGAAGGAGAAAAGAGACCATGAAGATGAATTCACAAGAATCCGTTTCTTCAAGTTAGCTTGTCTATTCAAAATGGAAAAAGTCTACAAAATAGTTAAGATTTACTTATATATATGTGCCCACAAGTGTGTCCTTCCACATTTTGGATGGACATTGAGATATAACTCATCTCCCAAGGAGTTAGTTTACTAGTTTGCATTGTTCTGAGTGTCACACTTGAGGACTCCTCTAAGTGCATGATTATAAGGCTTCATGTATGCTTGAGTGTCCTTACAATATGAGGATGGTTTAAAATGAAAATTTTGGGGCCCTTCTTTCCACCCTCCTTTGCTCCATCCTCTATCATAGTTCTATCTTTTCTTTACCTTTTTTTTCCACTTCAACACTCTCCCCCTCCTAGTATATGTTGTCCCTGACAGAGCTTCATTTGGGTCTTCCCAACATGTTACTTGTGGGTTAGGATGATATGGCCTTTGTGTTGTATGTATTCTTGTGGATTAGGATAATATAGCCTTCTTATGCAAGAAAATCAACTAAAAAAACATTTTCTTAATGAAAAGGATGATATTCAACTTACTTGCAATGAGAATTCCTTGACATCCAAGCTCCATGGTAGACTCCATCATCTAATTTACCTCTCCTAGAATTGCAAATGTGCTCCTCTCCATTGAGAGAAGCCTTGATCCTGCCAAAGGTGTTTATTTGTAGACCCAAAAGCCTCAAAAGGGCATGCTTACTAGATTCAAATGAGTGATTGCCTAACAACAAATTTTTTACCTATCATCAAACTTCTTCAAGGCATGGACACCAAAGAAAATAGGTTAAAAGGAGTCTTAGATAAGAATAAAGGTGAAAAAGCTTTGATATGGTAGGATCTTCTAATTTTCTTTGTTTATTTGAGCACTGATGAGAGATTATGTTAGGCTGCCAATTATTATCTTGTAAATCTGCAAATATTTGGGTGAAGCACCATAATGGCCTAACCATTGTAACCTTTTTCCATATTAATATAAGAAGGGTTGTAAAAGTGTCATTCCGAGGTGTGGCAGAGATGCATGACGAGTCCATCGGACTACGCACGATGGCATGACTGCGTGCAGACTCTATTTATACATACTATCTGACCTTAGCCTTTTTAGTGTTTTACCTGTTTGATTCTCCACAAGAGCCAAATATCTTTTGAAGAATGAAAAGACTTCATCTTTGTGTTTCATAAAGTATAATATAGTCCACCTACTACAATCATCAATGAAGGAGACATAATACCTTGATCCAGATATTGAAGCATCCTTGCTAGGTCCCCATACATCTGTATGAACCAACTCCAAGAGATCTCCATGCATATATCCTTTCCTCATGAATGGTAACCTGTGAGACTTTCCAAATTGACATGCACTACACTTATAAATCATGTGTTTTTTTGACAAGTTAGGGAGTCCAAGTACACTTTGGTCCCTGCAAATTTGCTTTAATGATCTTTCACCAATATGTGCTAACCTTTTGTGCCATACTTCCAATTCTGTGAGTGTCTGACTACCATAGTTAAAGAGAGCAATGTTCCTCGTGTCTTGTAATTCAAATGTGAACAATCTACCTGTCTTTTCTGTTACCGTTAGTGTCCATGTGAAAGGCCAAATGGCCACCGGACACTTCTTTGTATATGTTCTTTAATAAAACATATAGTGGCCTGGTCAGTCACAGACTGTAAGTTCGACCGCATTTGTAAGACCTAAGAAGTTTGTCTTCGTGCTCCCTGTGTACTGTGTTTTCTGCGTATTCTACAGCCTCTGTGCAGAGTACTTTGTGCGGCGTCAGAGCTCGTTTTTCTACTTTGAGCATATTGTCGCGGAGCTCTCGAGAAGGAGAGTGCACGGTGGTGCATCGCCAACGAATCACTTCATTTTCACCTTTTGCAATTCTCCTGAACCCTTGACTTGGATCTTCAACAAATGATCCTACTTTTGTAAACCTCACTTTCAACCCTTTCTCTACTATCTTCCCAAAACTTATCAAATTCTTTGTAATGGTAGGGACATAGAGTACCTTACTGAGTAAGTTGATGTTTCCATCAGGTGCTTTGACATTTCCTATTTTCTCCACAAGGTTTCTTGTATCATCTCTTGTTTGTACCTCATGCTTGTTCCTTGGATCTTCTAAATCTGATAGGAGGGCCACATTTCCTACCACATGATTGGAACAACCTGAATCTATGTAGAAAACATGCTCATCATATTTACATTGTGGCATGGCCATATTCATGATTAGCGATGAGTCCTCTTGATTTGAGTCTTCTGTGTAGTTATTGAAGTCTCTTCTTCCTCTATTGCCTCCTTGATAGTTTGAATGGTTGTAATTGTTGTAGTTGCCATGGTAATTGTTGAACCTTCCTCTTGAGTAGCCATAACTTCCTCTATTGTAGCCTTTGCCTCTTTGATTCTTGGGATTCCTAAAGCAATTTTCAATTGTATGATTAGTTAATCCACAAATAGAGAATGAATGAGAGTCTTGGGATCTCCCCTGCCTTGTCTTCCTCCTCTACCTCTACCTCTACCATGTCTTCCTCTACCTGCATAGTTAGCTTGATGTGTACCTACTTCATCATCCACTTTCTTTCCTCTTCCTTTGTTTCTTTTGCACTTGCTTTTATCAATATACAAAGATGAAGATTGATTAACTTTGGAGCTTTCTCCATTCTTGATAAGCTTGGCCTCTTCAGTAAGTAGTTGTCCTATGAGTGTGTTGAAATCTGGTACATGCATATCCATGTATAGATCCACAGATGTGGTGAATGCTTCCCACTTGTCATCTTCTTTCAAGCCATTGATGAACTGCCTTACAATTTTCTCTTCATCTATTACCTCTCCAATGCTTCCCAATTGATCCGTTATGTCCTTGAGCTTTGTGACAAAATCAGTCACATTTTGTTTTAGAGCTTTCTTGAGAATTGTGAAGTCTAGCCATAGTTGATGCTTCCTGGCCTTTGTACTTGAAGAGAAGAAGGATTCAAGTGCATTCCACACTTCTTGAGATGTTTTACAACTTCTAATGTGAGGCAACAAAAAATCTGAGATAGAGTTGAGGAGATCAGACCTTGCAAGTGCATCCTTGGAGCACCATAAATCTTTCTTGCTCTTCTTGTGTTGGTTGACTTTTGTTCCTAAAACTTGGCATAACTTCATCTCCAACTATATAACCATATAAATTCCTTCCTTGAAGATAAGCTTCCATCCTTAATGACCAAGCTGAGTAGTTACCTCAGTCCAATTTGTCAATTGATGAAGGAAATCCATCTACCATGTTGTCCAACCTTGCTCTGATACCACTCTGAAGAGAAGGATTTGTAATTGATGAAGATGAAGTGGTGCTGCAAAAACTTTGCACTACACAAGCCAAATGGATTCCAAAGATATGTTGTGGGCCCTTTTGGCTTTCCAAGGGATGTATTAGACACCCTATGTACCTTGGAAGATCACTCTCAAAAAGTTGAATCAAGATAGATAAGTTGGAGTAGATTCAAGAGCCAAAAACTTGCTATTTATGTTCATACACCTGTCCAATTTGGGGAAGTATTACTAGCTTAGTAAGCTAACAATCAAGATTCATTTCAACAAAAATTATGGAATACACAAGGAGAAAGAAGTTTAGCAAGTGATAGGATGACCCCGATTTTCTCGGGCTGCAACAGTACACAGACCCATGCGCATTAAAATAGAGATATCTCACAATTAAAGAATCCAATGCTCATCAAAATTTGTAGGCATATACTAGATAGTATGACGATTCTAAATGGCTTAAATCATGGAAAATGGTGAAGTACACACTAAGAAACAACTCTGACAAAATGACTATTCTGAGAGAGTGTTGGCAAAGAAGAAGAAAATGAGGTGACACAGTTGACTTCAAATGAATACATACATAGTAAATACATACCCACACACATGCATATATACAAACACACATACATGCATACATATACACATATACATATACTTACACATACATACATACACTTACATATACATACATACACACACACACATAAATGCGTACACATACACAAATGCATACACTTACACATACATACATACCTACACATACACATACACATACACATGCATACACTTACACATACATACATACCCACACATACACATACACACACATACATGCATACACTCATATACACACATACATGCATACACATACACATATACATATATACACATACATAGTAAATATGTAACCACACACATACATATATACACACACACACATACATGCATACACATACACATATACATACACTTACACATGCATACCCACACATATGCGTACACACACATACATAGTAAATACATGCATACACATACCCACACATATAGATACATACACATACATAATAAATACATGCACACATACACATACACAAACATCCACATATACATACATACACACATCATAAATTTATAGTTTTGTATGTGTATTTATATGTCAGTGTGTATTTGTGTATATGTGAATATGTGTGTATGTGTAAATGTGTATATGTGAATGTGTATGTATGTAAATAATCAAATTATTAATATCTGGTACCTATTGGGTGTGTGTAGAAGTGCGAGAGACACACAAGAAGTACACACAAGGAGCACAAACACAACAAGACACACAGAGAAGACAGATGGCTAGAATAGATTTCTCTATTGATGATGAACTAAACTGAAGTAAGAGCTGAATAATATCCATAAGTACAAAGTACCACCACATATGAGTGTATCATGTATGTGGTAACATGGGGGAAAAACCTCTAGCTAGCACTAGAGTAAAAAGTGCCCATGTATAGGGAAAAGTTTCACATCAAAGCTACTCAAGGAACACGTAAGTGTAACAAACCCCATGAAGCGAATGGTGTGAACATAGATAGGGAGTGATAGATCAGCCCCCCACAAGGTAATAAGCTTAAAGCTTTGCAAAAAGCTTCAAAATTTTCTCGAGGAAGAGATTTGGTAAATATGTGTGCCACATTATCTTGTGTAGGCACATATACCAAATCAATATCTCCTGCATGAAGGTGCTCTCTCACATAATGATAATGCACTCAATATTTTTGGTCCGTGCATGAAACACTCGATTTTGTGGGACAGCCAATGCACTCTGACTATTAGTGAGAATATGTGTAGCAGCATCAATATCCATGCAAAGATCCATCAATAAGCATCTCTGCCATATACACTCCACTGTAGCTATGAAAACTACCCTATACTCAGATTCACAACTCGATGTTGCCACTGTAGGTTGCTTCTTACTCAACCAAGATATGCATGAGTCTCCAAAGAAAAAGCAATTACCACTAGTGGAGACGTGAGTATCATAACAACCGGCCCAATCACTATCTATAAAAGCATGCAAACATGGTTGAATATCTCTGCCATAAAAGAGACCTGAGCTCAAAATGCCTTTGAGATATCTAAACATATGTTTCACCGCTTGCCAATGCTTAGTGCTAGGGTTATCCATGAATCGGCTCAACTGGAAAACTGCATATTGTATATCCAACCTTGTGTTGCATGCATATATAAGACATCCCACATCTTGCTGATAAAGAAAAGTGTCAAATGCATCACTGGAATCCTCAATTGAGAACCTAAGTCCTGTCTAAACTGGTGTGGAAACTAGCTTGCAATCCTCAAAGTCAAAACGCTGAAGTAAATTTTCAACATACTTTGCTTGATGCATAACAATTCCCCCCTCAACGGATACAAACTAGATGCCAAGATAGTAGTTAAAAAGACCAAGATAAGTGACATCAAAAGTATGTTGCAAATTAGCCATAAGAATGTCAAGTTTTGCATCACATGACCCAATCAAGAGTATTTCATCAACATATCTTTCATGGAAGATCCAGAAGGTTGGTTCACATAAACCTCTTCATGAAAATCACCATTCAAGAAAGTTGTCTTTATGTCGAACTGATGTACTTTCCAACCTTGATGGGCAGCCAATGCAACCATGGTATGAATGGTAGTCATGTGTGAAGTAGGTGCAAAATTTTCCTCATAATCAATGCAATATTGTTGCACATATCCTTTGGTAACCAATTTAGCTTTGTAGTGATCAATGCTACCATCATACTTTCTCTTAATCTTGTAAACCCACTTTGTACCAATGACATTTTTTCCTTTGGGCAATTCACATAACTCCCAAGTATGATTCCTATGTATGGAATCTATTTCTAATTGCATAGCACTCATCCATTGTGGATCGTCACATGCATCTTCAAAAGTAAGTGGCTCTTCATTACATGCTATTGCAATAAGATAATAATCCACAAAATTACTTGATGTATGTTGAGAACTTGATCTTGTTCTACCAAGTAAAGGTGGAGTCAGCTTGCTGTCCTGAAGAGTTCGTTTCAGCCACTTTGGCATAGTTTGTGCACTCTTGATAGACATGTGTTCATTATGTAATACATCATCATGTACATCATGTGTGGGCTGAATTTCATGCTCATTTTCAGCCATATTTCAATGCAAATGGTCAACCATATGTGGCCAGAAATTTCTAGTAGTTCTGACAATTTTTGGCTGAAAACTTTTAGCCAGGTTTAGCTGGAAATTCTCTACATTTTTAGCTCTTTTTTGCTGGAACTTTTCAGCTCTTTGAGCCTCAATTGGCTAGTCTACATTGCCATAGTCAAGAGCACCATTTTGGAACAAAGGCGTGAGTGTATCGAACACATTTTGTGAGATAACTACTGGCTATTTTTTGCATTCAAGTAGAGGGAAAATTGAATTTTTAGCAAATACCACATCTCAACTCACAATAATTGTGTTTGTCAATGGATAGTACAAGCAATAGCCCTTGCTTTCAACACTATAACCAACAAATATACATTTATTTGCGTTGTCATCAAGTTTGTGACATTTTTGTGATGGCACAAGAGCATATGTCAAACAACCAAACACACGCATATGACTAACCATAGGCGTATGTCCATTCCAAGCCTCATAAGGAGTAATGAATCTCAATGCTTTTGTAGGGTAGCAATTTAGCACATATTTCGCACACATGACTACTTCCATCCAAAAGTTATCAGCAAAGTGCTTTCCCTTAACCATACATCATGCCATTTCAAGAAGTGTTCTATTTTTATGCTCGAAAACACCATTTTGCTGAGGTGTATATGGCAGCATACATCAGTGTGAAATACCTCTTTCATGAAGGAAAGCATTAAACTCATGTGACATGTATTCACCACCACGATCTGTGCGTAGAGTCAAAAGCTTTTGTGAAGAAAAAAATTCAGCCATAGCTAAAAATGCTCAGCACATATTTTGCACACATGACTACTTCCATCCAAAAGTTATCAGCAAAGTGCTTTCCCTTAACCATACATCATGCCATTACAAGAAGTGTTCTATTTTTATGCTCAAAAACACCATTTTGCTGAGGTGTATATGGCAGCGTACATCAGTGTGAAATACCTCTTTCATGAAGGAAAGCATTAAACTCGTGTGACATGTATTCACCACCACAATCTGTGCGTAGAGTCAAAAGCTTTTGTGAAGAAAAAATTTCAGCCATAGCTAAAAATGCTTTGGCAAGAAAATAAATCATTCTTTGCTTTCATAGGATACACCCATGTATGAAAAGTAGCATCATCAATGAAGGTAACAAAATATATGCTTCTCAAAAGATGGAGTCTTGACAGGACCACATATGTCACTATGAACAAGCTGCAATTTTCTTGTAGTGTGTGTATGACTATCTTTTGGAAAAGAAGTATGATGTATTTTTCCAAGAATGCAACCTTCACATGCATGCTTTTCAATGGACTCAAGTGTTGGCAAACCAATAACCATGTACTTATTTTGCAAGTAAAGCAAACTATTGAAGTTTAATATGACCATAACGAGCATGGAAAAGCTCCATTTTAGCCATGGAAGAAGCATGAGCAACCAAGGCTTTCAAGGGAGCCCTCTTGTATGTATCCATGTGATACAAAACATTACATAATGTACCAGACATCACGATAATATCACCATTGTTGAAATCATGAACCATACACTTATCATCAACAAAGTGTACATGAAGTCCAGCTTTGGAAATCAATGGAACTGAAATTAAGTTCTTCTTGATACCAGGTACATTTTTCTAGGAGAATCACACCTCCATTTGCAGTCATAAGCTCAATTTCTCCTACTCCAATGATAGGATAAGAGGCATTTTTTTCACACACCACATGTCCTCCTTTGGGTGCATCTTTCAAAGATGCAAAAACTTTTTCCATGAAGTTATGTGCTTTGAAGCACCACTATCAAAGAAACAATCTGAATCAACCTCACTCACAACCATACATTTAGAATGCAAAGATGCATCATAATGACATGTAACAACACGTGCCCAAAAAACTTGAGCCATGTTAGCTTCATCATTCTTTGCATTTGCTGAATTTTCAGCAATATACATGCGAGATTCCTTCTTCTTTTCATTATGCTTAGCAAGCTTTCTACACTCATTAATAGTATGAACAACCTTTTAGCAATCTTTGCATCTCTTTGTCTTTTGCAAATCAGCATCATTAGAGGAATGAGTTGAGGAGGGAGGTTGAGGCTTTGGTTTTCATGAACCCAAAGCTCAACCATACTTTCTTTTCCCCTAGGATTCCCTTTTGCAACCAAACGGAGTGTAATAGCAAAGCTTTGAAAAGATTCTGGCAATCCTTTCAACAATGTAGAGATGAGTGATGCATCTGGAATAATCTCATCTATGTTTGCCAATCGCTCTTTCAAGTCCTTGACGTGTGTCACGTACACATACATAGATTCATTTTTAGCCATACATACATCCTCAAGTTGCTTTCTCAAGTATGCAACACGTGCTTCATTATGCACAACATACAAAGAAGCAAGAGTGTCCCATGCCTATCTTGATGTAGAACATGACCGAATGTGTGGAACTATATGACGCTTCATAGAAAGCACAATCAATGCATGATCTTGAGCATCTTTTCCATCCCATATAAGCTACTCGTGTATAGGTGGAGAAGGAGTAACCACTATACTTGAAGAAGAAGCTCCATCTATGATAGTAGACCGTGAAGTAGAAGAACCTGTGGGTCTTCGATCTACATTTGCCATTACGTTCCAAAGTTGTTTTGCAACAAGAACATGCTTCATTATGTAAGACCACATCGGATAGTTTGTCCCATCAAGCTTATCTTCAACTTGAAGCATGCCAAACAAGTCATTCGTGCCGGTCATTTAACTAAAGAATAAGAATGTGATTAAATCTTTACTTTGATTAAAGTTGAAATGAAATGAAATTTCAGCTCACAAACCATCACTCTGATGGAAATTCTGATTGCATGAATGGCTTTGAAATGGAGGTAAAACCCCAGTGTGGCTGATGGAAATGTTTCTCGGCTGCCAAAGTCATTGTTCTATGCTTTGAAGTCGATTTGCACTGTTAAAAGTGCACGCATGTCGTGACGCAAAAAAATGAAACTTGAGAAGGAGTTGAATTTGCTCTGATACCACTGTTGGGTATGTGTAGAAGTGCGAGAGACACACAAAAAGCACACACAAGGAGCACAAATGTAGCAAGACACACAAAGCAAAGGAATAGCTGGAATAGCTTTCTCTATTGACGATGAACTAAACTATAGTAAGAGTTGAATAATATCCTAAGTACAAAGTACCACCACATGTGTATCATGTATGTGGTAACATGGAGAAAAAACCTCTAGCCAGCACTTGAGTAAAAAGTGCCCATGTATAGGGAAAAGGTTCACATCAAAGCTACTAGAGGGACACATAAGTGTAGCATTACCTTTATTTGCTACATAATTGGATTTTGATCAATCAAAGGGAACTCCACCACCGTCTCCTAATCGTGCAAGGAGTACTTATTGTAAGTACTTTTAATTCTAATATTTTATGGATACATACATGATTGATATATGTTTTTTTATTGTTATATGATAATCAAATTCTGATCAATCAAAGGGTACTCCATCACCTACTATCCATGCAATGACGTCTTCACATGTGTCCTCCAATAGGAATTATGATGATTTTACTATCAAGAGCATATTATATGTTGGTGTAATTTTTGCTATGGTACGTATCAAAGAACACGATTGGAATGTATTGAACATGAGGTAGAGTATGGTAGTTTTGAGAATGCACCACCACCTAATCAACGTGATAGAGCTTGGGTATGTATTGATTCTATAAATTAATGTCATTATTTTAATTGAAAATCATATACAAAATCAAATTATACTTAATATACAAGAATATTTTCTTGATGAGGATGATGATAATGATTCTCCTACTAATAATGCTAATATACCTCATACATGTCAAGGACTTACGGCTCATTAATTACAAGCAGAGGTTTCTCGAAATCCTCTACCTCCTAGTTCACAGACTAAAACATTTGAAGATTATCCATTGCCAAGTCGTGATTGTCCTCTAGTACAAGCATGTGATAGAAGAAGATATGGAGGATGGAATATAGGACCACTTCCTTTAGACGGCTAGGTTTTTAACTTTTGGGGTAATCACTATATGATTGCTCCCTACACTATTATAGGTGTTGGTCATGGACTCTTTATTGTAGAGGATTTGTATATGCCTCCGAACTCTGAGGTCATTCTTATGTCATTTTGTGGTCCTATATATGGATGGGGAGATTGTCATTGACTTACACATTATGTTCAAAGCATGAACACTTATGGATTATGCCTAAATGAAATAATTTATACGTTATCTTTTATTTATGAAATAATTTCTTTATAATTTAATTTATGATAATAATAGGTGGATTACATCAAAAGATATTGAAAAAGACTCGATCCCACAAAAGAAGGAGCTACTTTGTTTGATGGAGAAAGAGCTTCCAGCATCATTTTTTGATATTCAAGTTCATTTATTAGTCCATCTTGTGGATGAAATAGAGATTCCATGTGTTGTAAACACTTGATGGATGTTTTGGATTGAGTGATTTATCAAAATATTCAAAGGTTATGTTCGACAAAGAGCAAAACCAGAAGGATCTATGGAAACAGGATGGATGCTTGAGGAGTGCATGTAGTATGTTAGTGAATACCTTGAAAGAGTTCATGAAGAAGCTCCACGTGCATGGACCAATGAGTCTTCTTCAAAAATAACAGATGATAATATTAGGTAAGAGAGTTCCATTTCAATTTCCATTGCAAGAAAAAAGTGATGTTTCTACTTTTGTAGCATATAATAGTGAATGCATGAAAGCCTTCATTAGCGAGTATGAACATGAACTTCAAAATCTCCGAAGTAAAAGATGGAGAAACAAAAGATATAGATATAATGTTGATGGTAATGAGAATACAATAATATCTTCTTTCACGGATTGGCTATATACTCATATGCAATGAGCCAATGAAAATAATGAACAAATCTTAGATGAGCAGAGGGAGTTGTTACCGTTAGTGTCCATGTGAAAGGCCAAATGGCCAATGGACACTTCTTTGTATATGTTCTTTAATAAAACATATAGTGGCCTGGTCAATCACAGACTGTAAGTTCGACTGCATTTGTAAGACCTAACAAGTCTATCTTCGTGCTCCTTGTGTACTATGTTTTTTTTTGCATATGTTGTAGTCTCTGTGTGGAGTACCATGTGCGGCCTTAGGAGCTCGGTTTTCTACTATGAGGATATCGTTGTGGAGATTGCGAGAAGAAGAGCACACTATGGTGCATTGCCAAGGAAATACTTCACTGGTATCAGAGTAGTTTGATGCAAAAGCTTTGTTCCTTTTGCGTGAGTGAAGCGAGCACCCTTTGGCTTTCTCCAAGGCTTACGACTAAGGCGGCGACCAAGGCATAGACCTTGGCATACCTTGTCATCCGAGTCACTAAAGTCACCGTTGGAGCCATTGGCTGCGTGCGAGGGAGGACCTCAACAATCAAGGAATATAGAGGTTCCCGATACTTCCCTGGAGGTCACCCATCCCCGTATTATTCCCCCCGGAGCTCGCTTAAACTGGTGATCTCTTGCCACTAAGCTACACTCTTGTGGTGTCTGAAGGAGGGGAAAGTCTAAGGTTGACATTACCATGAACATGTTTTGGTCCCTCAAAGCTTCATTCTTTGCTTTCAAAGCCTATTTTTGAAGCATTTTTGGGGTGTCTTTTGGAGCCATTTTGGAGTACTTCTGCACATATTTCTCTTCACACAAGTCCAAGAACATCAAGAAGAGTGTTCTTTGTACTTCTTCGATAATAAATATCAACCTTTGGGGCTATGTTTTCAGCCACACTTGTAAAACTACAGGTTTCTTGAAAGATTTCAGTTTTGGTGGGAGCAGCTGCTGCAAATTTATGCAGGTTTTTTTAGCCAAAAACATCAGAGTTGACAGACACTTGCAACTGTTATTGGCTAGTTTTTGGTCTGTGCATTTAGTCTTTTAATGTCATTTTACTACATATATTGAGCACATACACATCATATACGCTTCTATGGATACCGCTTATGTACGCCCATGTGGTCATTGATATAGCGGTTACGTTCTTTGCATAAATCCTTTTACATTTGATAAAGAGGATCTTGTTTTCTTAACTGGTAAACACCCAGATGTCAAGGTCTCTTCAGTTATGCAGGTGGAAGACTTACCGAGCCTCACCATAGGAGATGTATGATAGCTGTTCATAGGTGCTCAAATAAGACTAGTTGGCTTTTATTGGGTAACTGATTATATGCAATGGAGTTAGTGATTCACTATGTAGGCAAACATGTTAGTACTTGCAAGTTTATGATATTTTGACACTGGTCATACGCTCATTTTGCAGAGGATACTCTAGCAAAATTTTTCCAGATTTTTGGTTTTGTCAACTATACAGTGGTTGATTTACTCTTTGATACACTTATTCATTGGTGTTCGGACTCTTCTAGCTCCATTATCATTCCATTCAGAGTATGTTGTAGCAAGTGAGGCATGTAAGGAAGCGTTGTGGCTTTCTCGTCTTGCTTGTGACATGGGTTTACCTCAACATGTAACTTGTTTGCTCAGTGATAGTTAGAGTGCCATTGCTTTGGCTAAGAATCCGGTCTATCATGCAAAGACCAAGCACATTGAGGTGAGGTATCACTTCATTTGAGATTGCTTAGCCACTGAGCGCATTATTCTTGAGAAGGTTCACACTCAAGATAATGTTGCAGATGCTTTGACTAAAGCTCTACCACAGGATAGCTTTCGACACTATTGTCACTTGATGGAGGTTACTTGATTCATAATCTTGCATGGTCACTTGTATACTGTGTAACATGCCCATCAGGTGGGGGGTATAGTTTGTATACTTACACTCAGGCATACTTTATCATTCTTTATTTTTCTCCCATAGTTACTTTGGTCATATTGGCCTTTAGTGGGAGATTGTTACCCTTAGTGTCCATGTGAAAGGCCAAAAGGCCACTGAACACTTCTTTGTATATGTTCTTTAATAAAACATATAGTGGCTTGGTCAGTCACAAACTGTAAGTTCAATCGCATTTGTAAGACCTAAGAAGTCTGTCTTCCTGCTCCCTGTGTACTGTGTTCTTTTTCTATGTATTTTGTAGTCTCTGTGATGAGTACCGTGTGCGGATTTAGGAGCTCGATTTTCTACTCCGAGGATATCGTTGTGGAGATCGCGAGAAGGAGAGCGCACTATGGTGCATCGCCAAGGAAATACTTCAGGAATTAATGATAGGTTGTGAAAGAAAGGTAACTTAATTTTAATAATATTCTATTTTTTCATATATATGTATATTAATTTATCTTTAATAATTTAAGCATATAATAATGAATTTTTGTTTTTTTATATTTTGATAGGTTATTTTGAAGATTGATTGGTTTCCAACTAAGTATAAAGCTAGTAATT
>CM035442.1:135693355-135728355 GCA_020310875.1 Ceratopteris richardii
CTGTCGAAAAGAGATGACGGAGGTCAATTGGAGGTGGAGATAAATGAATTTTAATTTGGATAGGTAGATCAGGTGGGAGGAAAAGGCTCATATAATCGCCTGTAGGGAACGAATTATGGGAAGCAGAAGGAGAGGGAGAAGGGGAAGGGGGGCGAGGTAGCGAAGGGGGAGAATAAGGGTCGGTGGATGCGGATGGAATTGAGTAAGTAGGAATATTAATAATGGGAGGATGAGAAGCGGAAGGCGATGCAGAAGCTGTAGGAGATTTGGTGATGTCGGATGGTGGAATCATTGGGGTAAGAGAGGCGGGCACTGTCGGAGTAGGAGTGGGGGTCAGAAACGCCGAAGGATCGTCCGGTGGGAGTGGATTAGCCATAGAAGAATTTGGAGGATGCCGAGAAAGAGGACGCGGAATCGATAGTTGATAGCACGGAAGGTTGTTTAAGAGATGGGAATTTCGCGGACGGCGATTATATGGGGCCGTGGGGGCGTGGAGGAGGGACGGCGGGTGTGGGGGTGGATGGAGTGAGGGCGGAGGAGGGAGGAGGGAGGTGCGGGGCTGTGTGGAAAGAAGCAGGCGGAGGGAGGGGCGGAGATTGGCGGCTGCGGGGAAGGTGAGCGGGGGGTGGCGAGGGGTGGTGGCGGAGGGTCGCGGGGGGTGGTTGGCGGGGTGGGCAGGGTGTAGCTATGGCGGAGGGGGGCGGTTAGCTACGGGGCTGCGGTTGGCGGAAGGAGAGGAGGGCGGGGCGGATTGGTGGAGGGGAGGCAGGGTTATGGCGGAGGGGTGGGGCGGAGGCGGGTGCGGGCGGCGGAAGGGGGGCGGGTAGCTAGGATGGCTGCGGGGGGAACAGGGCGGAGGGGAAAGGTAGGCGGAAGGAGGGATGATGGAGTTGAGCTGCGGAGGGATGGGATGTAACGGAGAAGATGGAGGAGGGGCGGAGATGGAGTTGCGGAGGGCGGAGAGAGGATGAGCGGGGGGGCGGAGGCGGAGTGGAGAGGAGAGCGGAGAGGAGGGCGGGTGAGGGGCGGGGCTTGCGGGTGGCGGGGAGTGGAAAGGGAGGGCGGGTGGCGGGGGGTGGAAAGGGAGGGGTGCCTGCAGGGGCGTGGGTGGGGCGGTGGGCGGATGAGGGCGGGAGGTGGAGAGGGAGGGACGGAGGGTTGCGGAGGGCGGAGAGAGGATGGGCGGTGGGCGGAGCGGAGGAGAGCGGAGAGGAGGGCGGGTGAGGGGCGGGGCTTGCGGGTGGCGGGTGGCGGGGAGTGGAAAGGGAGGGCGGGTGGCGGGGGGTGGAAAGGAAGGGGTGCCTGCAGGGGCTTGGGTGGGGCGGTGGGCGGATGAGGGCGGGAGGCGGAGAGGGAGGGACGGAGGGCGGGCGTGCGGATGCGGGGGAGCGGAGAGGATGTGCGGGGAAGAGAGGGTTGGGGGGCGCCTGCGGAGGCTTGGGTGTGGCAGTGGGCGGATGAGGGCGGGAGGTGGAGAGGGAGGGACGGAGGGTTGCGGAGGGCGGAGAGAGGATGGGCGGTGGGCGGAGGGCGGAGTGGAGGAGAGCGGAGAGGAGGGCGGGTGAGGGGCGGGGCTTGCGGGTGGCGGGTGGCAGGTAGCGGGGAGTGGAAAGGGAGGGCGGGTGGCGGGCGTGGAAAGGAAGGGGTGCCTGCAGGGTCATGGGTGGGGCGGTGGGCGGATGAGGGCGGGAGGCGGAGAGGGAGGGACGGAGGGCGGGCGTGCGGATGCGGGGGAGCGGAGAGGATCAGCGGGGAAGAGAGGGTTGGGGGGCGTCTGCGGAGGCTTGGGTGGGGCGGTGGGCGGATGAGGGCGGGAGGTGGAGAGGGAGGGACCGAGGGCGGGCGTGCGGATGCGGGGGAGCGGAGAGGATAAGCGGGGAAGAGAGGGTTGGGGGCGCCTGCGGAGGCTTGGGTGGGGCGGTGGGCGGATGAGGGCGGGAGGTGGAGAGGGAGGGATCGAGGGCGGGCGTGCGGATGCGGGGGAGCGGAGAGGATAAGCGGGGAAGAGAGGGTTGGGGGCGCCTGCAGAGGCTTGGGTGGGGCGGTGGGCGGATGAGGGCGGGAGGTGGAGAGGGAGGGACCGAGGGCGGGCGTGCGGATGCGGGGGAGCGGAGAGGATAAGCGGGGAAGAGAGGGTTGGGGGCGCCTGCGGAGGCTTGGGTGGGGCGGTGGGCGGATGAGGGCGGGAGGTGGAGAGGGAGGGACCGAGGGCGGGCGTGCGGATGCGGGGGAGCGGAGAGGATAAGCGGGGAAGAGAGGGTTGGGGCGCCTGCGGAGGCTTGGGTGGGGCGGTGGGCGGATGAGGGCGGGAGGCGGAGAGGGAGGGACGGAGGGCGGGCGTGCGGATGCGGGGGAGCGGAGAGGATGAGCGGGGAAGAGAGGGTTGGGGGCGCCTGCGGAGACTTGGGTGGGGCGGTGGGCGGGGATGGCGATGGAGGTAGAGGAGAGGATGGCGGAGGCGACGGTGGCGGTGGAGAAGGCGGTGGAGGAGAGGGTGGGGGTGGTGATGGAGGTGGCGGCGAGGGTGGCGGCGGCGAAGGAGGTGGTGGAGAAGGAGGTGGCGGAGAAGGAGGTGGAGGAGAGGGCGGGGGAGAAGGAGGTGGAGGAGAGGGTGGATGGAGGAAGGGCGGAGGAGGGGGGTCGGGTGCGACGAGGGCGGGGGAGGGTGGGTTGGATGCTGCGGGCGGCGGAGAGTCGTGGGCGGTTGAGTGTGGAGGAGGTTGGAGGGAGAGGCCGACTTCGGGTGGAGAAGGGGGGGATGAAGAGGGTGGTTGGTGGGAGGGTTGGGCGCAGAGTTCTCAGGAAGAGATCATCGTTCTCAGGAAGAGATCAACATTCGTCCTGGTTCAATTGTTTGCCGACTTCGAACTGCGATTTGTCTGAATCATATACAGGTGAAACTGATGATGATAACCTTACTGATGCTGAGGGGATCAAGAATGAAGGGGGACGCACATTATATAGCAAGTAGGGATGAAAGAGTACCTCACAGGAATGGATGGTTCAACCCAAAAGAGAGCTCAAAAGAGAGGAGATGCAAGGTCTAATCTCATCCATTCAAGAGTTAAACAAAAGAAGAGAGCATGATTGAAAGTTGTTGCGCTGAATTAAGAGCCATCCAAAAAAAATTTGGCGCCCAATTTTATGAACTATGAAAATTTATTGATTTTATTTATGAAATACAACCAGGAAAGAAACTTGCGCTGAAAAAAATTTTGATTAAGACTACTTATTAAAACAATTAAAAATACTTAGGAAACAAAATGATTGAAATTGCAATGGTTATGACAAAACAAAAAATAATTGAAAATGCAATGGTTATGACATTTTATGATAAACCTTGAGTCTTGACATGTTGACCAAGGGTAGGGTGACGCCATCCAGTGTTTCCAATTGCACAGCACCCCAATGCAGCATTTTTGAAATGCGAAAAGGGCCTTCCCAGTGAGGGATCCATTTCCCTTTGGTTTGATTAGACAATTGTGGTCTGTGTAATAGAGCTAAATCACCGGGCTTCAAGTTGTTCTGCCATAAATTTCGGTCATGAGCCTCCTTCCTTTTTATCTGAGTCTCTATCAATTGTTTGGTCGCAATTAGACGAATCTCCTCCACTTTATGCAGTGCTCCTAGCCTCTGAGAGATATCACAATCCTTCTTTCCCTGCATGAATGCTATCTTAGGTGATCCATGTAAAAATTCAAAGGGCTCGATGGGTAATATACCATAGACCAATTGGAATGGGGAATATCCAGTGGCCTCTTTGTAGGCTAACCTGTATGCCCAAAGTGTACCTAGGTACGCAATGCCCCATGAAGTGGGTTGCAACATACACTCCTTTCTTAACATTGCAATTAAAACCTTATTTGTCGACTCAGCCTGTCCATTTGCTCGTGGATAGTAAGCACAAGAGGTCCTATGAAGAATTCTATACCTATTGAAGATTTCTTGCAGGACTTTATTGACAAAATGGGTACCTTGATCAGTACAAATTTCAAGTGGACAACCAAACCTGCAAATGATGTGACTATAAATGAAATCGGCAACAGTTTGGGCAGTGCAATCGGAGGAGGCAATAGCTTCAGCCCACTTTGTGGCATAATCAGTAGCTATCAGAAGATATTTTTCTCTTTTTGGAAACGCTGGAGGGTAGATTGGCCCTACAAAATCTAACCCCCACTTTTCAAATGGCTGCCAGGAGGTGGAAATAACCAAGGGGTTATGTCTTTGCTTTGTTGGCTTAGGGCCACACCTCTGGCAAATGTCACATGCTTTTCCCCATTCATCTGCATCCCTAAATAGTGTAGGCCACCATAGACCCGCATCCAGTATCCTCTGACTCATAATGTGTCCTGGGAGGTGCCCACCACCTGTACCTTCATGTGCCGAGTGAAGGACTTCCCTCACTTCTTCTTCTTCCAAACATTTCCTGAACCGGTCATCTTTGCCCTGTCTGTACAATTTACCCTCAATGAAAGTATATGGTCTACTCTTGATAAGCAGTCTCTTCCTTTGTACAGTACTAGCACTTTCGGGATACAGCCCAGTATTTAATGAAATGCTTAATATCATCATACCATCCTTGAGCTTGTATAGCAAACAAATGGGCATCGGGGAAATCATCATTGATTCCACTGGTTTGATCCATTATATTTATTCTGGACAAGTGATCCGCCATCACATTCTCTCTTCCTGGTTTATGGATTACTGAGAAATCAAATTCTTGGAATAAGAGTAACCACCTCCATATTCTACCAGTAGCTTGTGGTTTGTTGAGTAAGTATTTTAGTGGTTGGTGATCTGATATAATAATAAATTTTACCCCCAGTAAGTAATGACGAAATTTTTGTACGGCAAAGACCATTGCTAGTGCTTCCCTTTCAATAGTACTATAATTCCTTTCAGCCTTGGTCAAGATTCTACTGGCATGTTGAATTGGCCTGTCCATTTTAAATTCTTCACTTGGTTGGGTCAGAACTGCCCCCACTGCATATGCACTGGCATCGACATGTATATGAAAGATTTTTGACCACTCCGGGGTGACCAAGATAGGAGCACACACTAACCGTGACCGTAATGTCTGATATGCTTTTTCCTCCTCTTCTTCCCATTTAAAGGGTACTTCCTTACCTGTAAGTCTAGTCAGAGGTCTAGCTATCTCTGCATACATTTTTATGAACCTTCTATGATAACCAGTATGCCCCAAGAAAATCTGGATCTCTTTAGGGGTTTTAGGTTTAGGCAACTTTAATATAGACATGATTTTGTCAGGATCTGGGGCCATACCTTTAGCCGACACCACATGTCCTAAGAGGGTTCCTTCTGTTACAAGGAAATGACATTTGTTTGGATTGAGCTTTAACTTAGTTTCCCTGCATCTTTTGAAAACATTCTGCAGCTGCCTCAAGTGGTGGTCCAAACAATCTAGAGGATTTTCCTTGTGAGATCCTGAAAACGAAGAGAAGTCATCCATGAATATTCTAAGTGATTCGAGCAGTAGGGGGCCAAAAATGAGATTGACCGTTCTGTTAAAGGTGGCTGGGGCATTTCTGAGCCCAAATGGCATTTTTACGTACACATATGTTCCCCAAGGTGTGATAAAAGCAGTCTTTTCTTGATCCTCTGGATGTATTGATATTTGATTATAGCCACTGAATCCATCCATAAAACTATATAAGGCATGCCCAGCCACTTCTTCAATGACCTGTTCTGCAAAGGGCATAGGGAACCCATCTGGAATGGTCACCTTGTTGAGAGCTCTAAAGTCAACGCAAATTCTGATTTTATTTGTATTCTTCTTCGGTACTATAACCATAGGTGAGAGCCACTCTGAGTGCTCCTCAGGAATGATGATTCCTGCATCCTCCATCTTTTGGATTTCCGCATAGACGGCTTCGGCATACTTTGGATTGAGTCTATAGCTCCTTCCTCTGATGGGTCTGGCTCCATCAACTAGTGGGATTCTGTGCTCTCCATACGATGCAGGCACTCCTTCTAAGTCTTTATAATGCCAGGCAAAAACATCTGCATACTGGGTTAAGAATGATTTTACCTTTTCCAGGAGCTCTGGGTGGTTCCACAACCAAGTGGCCATCAGAACTGGTTGATTATTGTTTTGAGTGCCTAAGTATATTTCTTGGACCGGATTTCTTGTTACCATATTATCCCCCTGTGCATCTGCTTCCTTGTCTTCTTCTACTAGCTTTTCGTGCATTGCTTCATAAGCAGGTGTATTTTGGACTACGATGCGTTCCTCCTTGTCCTGTATCCATCCTGCAGGGATTTCTTGAATTGGGAAAGAACATTCAACCTCAGAATTTTTTACCTTGTTTTTAGCTTTAGAAACTTCGTTATCCGTTGTTGACACATCCTCCTCCAATTTGTATTTGAGGGGTATCTTCCTGCCTCTTCTGTGGTCAGTGATGGGCTCTCCTAATCCATCAACCTGGACCTTTTCTTTGTCTTCATTATAATCTTCAGTTGTGCCATGATTATCAAGAAAAATTCCAAAACAAGAAGAAGAGTTGCCCGCATGGAGCCAACTTAGAATATCCTCCTCTTCCTCAAAATCTATTTGGGGTTGATCCTCTGCTTCTGTTCCCATGCAAATGCTCACTGTTTGCATCATACTAGTGTTTCCTTGATTGTCTGGGCCTTCTTCTAAATGAATTTGTGTCAGCTCCTGCCCTTTCTTTTGTACCCACATAGTGTCCTTACCCCAATCATGGATGACACTGGCATGCCTCAGCCAAGGTCTTCCAATTAAGAGAGGAAATCCTCCTTCAACCTGGGGCAATCTTAAAACCACAAAATCCAGAATGAATAGATTGCCTTGTATTTCAAGTGGAACTTTTGGGATTACCCCCAAGGGCCTTACTTTGCTCTGATCTGCCAAAGTAACCGTGAAATTTGCAGGTCTTGAAGGGTGGAGTCCAATCCTTTTCATGGTATGTTCAGGCATCAGGTTAATGCCGGAACCACCATCTACAATAACACCTTGAAATTCATGACCCTTGATTGATATTGTAAGCCGAGGACTTTTATAATCTGTAAGGGGTGCTTCCCCCTTAATTATCCCTCTATGTAAGATAGCAGTCTTGGCCACTAAGCTTGTAGTAGAAGCCTCATCAATTATCTGCACTAATTCTGACCTGAATTTCCCATCCATCTTTATTAAATAAAAAATACTAACCTCCTTCTTCATTGACTTGAGTAGTTTTGAGGCCTCTGACTCCTTAAGAGAGTGAGCTTCATTTGCTTTGCCAAACTCTTCTTGAGCCCTGTTGAAGGCATGCCCAATGGCATCACTGGTGCCTATGAGACATTCATTGTGGTTTGTGTCTGCACTTGTAGTATCTTTGTCTTCAATTGCAACTCTGTCTTTGTTCAATTCCTTAATTATCAATTCTTGATTTTCTACCACCCTTGCCGTTCCCTTGCTTCTTGTCTGTATTGCAAAAGATTCCAGTTCTTCTAATTGTACCACTCTAGTAGATGGTGAAGGTTCATTCACCTCAGGGAGTGTTTCCTCCTTGAATACAGAGATCATTTGGAGATGGGGTCCGGAAGTAGAGGCTTGATTCTTAGGACAACAGTTTGTATAGTGATCCCTGGCCTCTGGACAGTTCCTACAAGGAGGTGCATTTTCTGGGAGGGTGCACCTAGATTGGTAGTGCCCACATTCTCCACACCTGAAGCAAATAATTGGCCTTCTAGGCCCATTTGCAAAGTTAGATCTCGGTCTAGGATTATAGTTATTACCTTGGTTTGCTGCTGCTGTCATTATATTTGCTGGTGGCAAAAGTCCTCCTTGTGTCCAATATGTCGTTGTCGGTATTCCCCTTGGCATTCATGGGCTTCATGCCCAATCTTCCTGCATAATTGACAAGTCACATTTAGCAAAGGACATTCACTTACTATGTGTCCTTGCTTGCTGCACATGGAGCACCAGAGTCCGTTCTTAATGCCGCCTCCTTTTAGTTCTTGCAACTCCTGCCTCAGCTGAGCTAGTTCCTCTGCTTGGGCTTCCTCTTCCTTTTGGAGCTTGAGGGCTTCAATCTCTCTTCTCAGCTGAGCTACAGTAGTCTCCTCCTCTGTGTAGGGCTTATTCCTTTTCAAGCCCTCCAGTTCCCTTCTTAACTGGCTCACTGGGTCCTCCAGTTCTGTACCATATGATGGTTGGGAAGAAGTCGCACCATATTGGTGCCTTATCTGTTCCAAGCGGGTGGCCGTATTGATGAACTCCTCAACAGAGGCAGTAGGTAGCACTAACTCTTTTATTTTGCATTGGGTGACCACAGGTAGAGGTTTGGCTAACCACTTCTTGACAAAGAAGTCGTGTGGTGGATCCGGTAGTTTAGCCATTAGTGCTTTGGCCCTGGTCACGAACTCTGGGAACTTTTCTCCTGGACCCAATTTCAAGTTTTCCAATTCTTCTATAATGATCTCAGCCGTGTTGCCATGCTGAAATTGATTTTTAAAAGCCTCTTTCATCAAATCCCAAGAGGTAAAGTGATTTTCAGCAAACTGGCTAAACCACTTGTCTGCCAGACCTTCCAATGTGGCGGGGAAGAGTATCAAGAAAGCATCTTCCCTACCCATTAGCCCCCTAGTCTTACATAATGCAAGAAATCTTCGAATGTGCTCATCTGGGTCCTCATGGGCTAATCCTCTAAAGGAGGGAAATTTTATGTTTAATCTGGAGAGCAAGATTTCTAGGTCCACCTGTCCTGCCATGCTTCCTACCGATGAAGTCGATGAAAGTGGACTCGATGATCTTCTGTGCGTCTTTCTTCTTGTCTGCTTGCACTTGATCCTCAAGGTTTGTGACCGGGTCGCGGTCATGAGCTATTCATAGTTCACTTAAAATGAGACACTTGATAAAAATATGTACCTTTTTGGCCCACTGGAGTAGTGTTGTCGACACTGGAATATTGCTCTCCAATAGCAATATATAGTCTCCTATGCTCAAATCTCCTTGGAGATCCCACCGTGCGTGCCAAATTTGTTGGGGATTCGTGGACAAGAAGGAGTTTGAGGGTTTGTAGGAGAAAAAGGAGATGATGAAAATGGAGTAACAGTGAGAACTTCTGCAAAGGAATACTCTTGGAAACCTTGAATATTGATTATCTTGCAACAATTACAATGACTGCACACAGTCTAATCAATGACTAAATAGAACTTCAAAGAATATCAATTACTGAAGGCCAATTATCTCAAGTCCTCTGGCAGCGGCCTCTCTTGCACCAATCCTTCACTTGCTTCACGCTTCCCTTGTGCACACCTTGCACTAAGCTTCCACCAAGCTAAGGAATTGGTATCTCGGCGCACACACACAATAGACCTTGGGACTCTTGGAATCCAATCCGCCTTCTCTGCACACTTCCTCTTGGCACCTCTTGCACTCTATTGTGTCGTCGCACACTGATGGCTTCCTCTCCTGCTTGCTCTGAAGCTCTCTCTTTTTCTTACTCTCAATGTGTCCAAGAATAGCCTTTGTCCCTTTTTCTTGAATCCGCCGGTCCCGTGACTTCTAACTGCCATGGACTCTTGGGCTTCCTTTGATGTCCCAAGATTCTCTTGTTAGTTGGCGGCCAACGAATTGCCCTTTTGTCTGTAGTGACTTTAGTGTAAAACCAAAAATTTTAATGGGGGTCATACTTTCATTTGTGCGTATACTTTTCCGCTTCACATGTCTTCACATTACCTTTTAATTCTTCCTTTGTGTACTGAAGGGGGTTCACCTAAACCTGTTGGCTTGACCTTGACCTTGTTGACTTTGACCGGTTGGCTTTGACTAACATGACTTTTATGGGCTCAACACCAACGAATCCCTATTTTGTCCTGTAGTGACTTTAGGGCAATAACAAAATTTTAAATGGGAGGCCATACTTTCACTTTTGCGTACCACTTCCACTTCACATACCTTCACTTTTTGCCCTTCAATTCTTCAAATGTGTACCTAAGGAGTGTTCATCTGAACCTTCCAAACACTTTAAAAACCCTTTGAATCTTAGAGAAATTATAGGAAGATAGTCTACAACTTGCATCCAACTTTTTGCAAAACATAATCTTTGTGAACAATTGATTGTGCACTACCTGTGCACCTTGACAATTGAACTTTGAACCCTTTGACTTTGACCATGTTGACCCTAGACCACTTTGATTTTAACTATTTTGACTTTGACCATGTTGACTTAGACCAATATGACTTTGATGGGCTCAATAGTTACCCAGCACCTAATGGGCTCTCCGTCCCAGAGAGCTAACAACCAAAACTCAGAAAAGAGGTCACCATGATTCCTGTTCTTCAAAATCTTCAAAAGGACACTTGAGTAGCTACCAAGTCCACTAGGAGCAGTAAAAAATAAGCACTTATGTAGCACCACCATTGTTCCATAACACTCTATTTTGTAAGGCCCCCATTATGAGGAGAAGCCACGTGAGAGTGTTGGACATTGGTAGGTTCCTGACTTTGAGGTCAGATAAGGTCTAGTATAGACCGTAGATGGATAGTTAGGAAGGTTACTTCTAAGCCATTGGATTTGGGATTGATCCGATGTGAGGATCAACCTAATCAAGGGCTAGAAACAAAAGTAGCTTTCTTAACTTGGGGAAGGGTCTATTTGATATGGGCCATTGGATCTAGACTTGATCCTAGGTGTGGATTAAGCAAGATCAAGGATTACAAACAAATGGTTGTTGATCCTACCTTTCTACCATTGGATTTACCCCATCGATCAATGGTGGAGATTATTTTGGGCATGGATCAAGATACCACGACCTAGAACATGGGTAGGCCGATTTAGGCTTGGAGGACCATATACGGATGGTCCCCTCCCCATGTAGGATCATCAGTTTGTGTGTTTGGAACCATTAGGGTGTCCATCTTAGTACCCATTGTGTTGGCCTATGGCCCTTCACCTAGCTTCTATCTAGATCACCATCGAAGCTCCATATAGGGAGTGCATGGGTGGATAGAACGCCAAGGAATCAACTCTAGCATTTGTGGAAGGAATGCTTCAACATTCAAGCTTGTGAGAGGTAAATGCTTCAACTCCAAAGTTTGTGGTAGGTAAAGGCTTCAACATTGGAGTTCTTGGGAGGCAAAGGCTTCAACACTATAGCTTGTGGGCAAAGGCTTCAACGTTAGAGTTCTTGGGAGGCAAAGGCTTAAACAAAAACTAACTAAATAAATTAGTCATTTAATAATTAGAAAATTTTGTCGTTAGCTTCACCTTATGGTCTCTTTAGCGCATTCCCTACATGGTGTAGCTGTAGCTTGACCTTCATGGTCTCTTTAGCTTCACCATAATGGCTTCGCCCCAACATCGCCGCTCCTTCTTGACTCAAAGCTTCAAGTTCATGGGATCAAACAAAGGCTTCAACACTATGGAGGTGCTAGCATCTAGAAGTGGAAGTGGAATTAATGCAATGGATTTGGAAATGCAAACACTATGTGTTCATCCACCAACCTTCAGTGAAGGCAAGTTAGATGGTACGAATTATTTTCTTTGGAAGTTCAAGATTACAGTCATCCTTGATTCTTATGGTCTTTTGGAGATGGTGATGGGAAGTGAGCAAGAGCCACAACCTACCTTTGACCCATTGGATCCGAGTAAGGTGATTCTCCAAGATGCAAAGCTTCTACAAGCTTGGAAGATAAGGAATGCAAATGCACTATATTACATAGTGAACAATTGTGTGGAGTCTATTCTACCTCTTCTTCAATATACATCCAAGGCAAGTGAGGCATGGAGTATATTGAGGAGTCACTATGAGGTAAGAAACCAAACATGCATTCAAAATTTAGAAAATCAATTGGAAGCAAAGATGTTTGCAGAAGGAGAGAAGGTGAAGGCATCCATTACTCAGATCAAGAGTCCATGTGATGGAATGGCTTGTGAAGGGATAGAGACGACTAGCAATGGACTATCTCAAAGGTGTCTCCAAAATTCTCCACCAAAGTATGATGGAAGGGTAACTACCCTCAACACTCAGGTGAGACCTCAAGCTTTGAAAATTGAGCAGTTTTATTCAATACCAATGGAAGAGGATTTGCAGCTTAAAGCCCAAGTAAGAAGAAGCAACCATGGAGATGCTACATTCTCCAACAATGCATCAGAAAAAAGGTGGTTCCTCAACCAAAGGTGAAAGTGAAAAGAAGTGGAGGAGGAGTAGTAAGAAGAAGTTTCAAGGACAATGCTTCCATTGCAAAAGAAAGGGACATACAATTGCACATTGTCATGTCAAGAGGATAGATGAAGTGAAGGAGGAGACGATACATGGAGCCAAAGCAAAGGTGGTATGCTCCTCAACACAAGAAGAATCAATTGTGGATTCATGGGTACTAGACAATGGTGCATCTCATCAAATGACCAATGATATAGGTCAATCTAGTTCTATGCAGCCTCAGCAAGAACCCATCATGGTGACAGGAACATTATGGAAGGAGATGCAAAAGCAACGTATTGTTCTTCATCACTTACCTACAGTGAATGGAATGAAGGAACCTTATAGGGCTTGTATGATGGGCAAGCCACACACAGAGACATTCCCACAAGAAAGCAAGAGTAGGTCAAAGGCTCCTCTAGTGTTGGTATATGCTAACTTGTGTGGTAAGATGTCTATACAGGCCTTGGGAGGATCTTCCTACATTGTGATTGTCGATGACTATAGCAGGACGATGTGGATGTACTTTCTTCGTGATAAGGCTCAAGCGTTTGGTAAGATTAAACGACAACCAGAACTTGTTGAAAATGAACCAGGGAAAAGTGTGAAGAAGCTTGGAATAGGAGGTGGTGGTGAGCTCAACTCAGAGGAGTTGGAAGGCTTTTGCAAGTGCAAAGGGATAAAGTGTCAATCAGTGACACCTCACACATCACAGAATGATGGCATTATGGAATACAAGAGTCACACCATTGTTGAGATAACAATGTGTATGAGAGAAGGCATGGGCTTTCCTTATCAAATCACAAAGAGTCATCATGAAGTTTACATTGGTAAGAATCCATCAGTCTCACACTTTAGAATTTTTGAGAGTGTGTGTTGTGCTCTTGTCCCAGGTCAAAGAAAGAACAAGTTGGAACCAAAAAGCAAGAGATGCATCTTCCTAGGTCATTATGAAAAGCAAAGGGCTTTCATATTGTATGGGCATGAGGCAAAGAAGATCAAACGGATCCATGATGTGGTGTCTATGGAGCAGCCACATGCAATGGAGGACAAGAAAAGAGCTTCCATTTTATCATCAAGTGAAGGATTAATTCACTATGTACCAGCCCAAGAGCCATCCCTACCTATGAACAGGAGGAAGCATCATCATTGGATGGTGAGAAGAGAGTCTACCAACCTAAAATCACCCAAACAGATTGGTTGTCACTAGAATGGGTGAAGGAAAAGCTCTATGGTCAAAGTAATCCTATGCCAACAACTATTGAAGAGAAGGCAGAAGGACCAAGCAGATCACAGAGAATAGAGGAGCACAAGTGGGCTTCTAGTCGCATAGTCAGTATAGCCATGATGGTTGTGATTATGAAGCAAGTAATGAAGCCAATAATGGAAGATGAAGCACATGTAGATCCAGCATGGAAGGAGGTTATGCAAGCCAATTGTGCCAGCTTAATGAAGAATGAAGCATGGGAGGTCACTAGCACCAAGTGGATTTGGCAGGTGAAGCACATGATAGAAGGGATCTTGGAATGCTATCAAGACACATTGATAGCACAAGGACTTTCAATCATGAAGGGTTCAAGTTTTCGATACTCTTTTGCTCTAATGACCAATATTTGCATCATACTAATGCTAGCAGCTCACATGAAGTGGCACTTTTCTATGTTAGATGTCAAATCAAAACTTTTGAATGTTGACCTCAAGGAGGAGGTACATGTGTTGCAGCCACCAAGGTTTGAGGCTCCACATTCAAAGGACATACTACGTATGCTGAAGAAGGCATCATATGTGATGAAACAAGCCCTAAGATCATTGTATGAGCAGATAGACATTGGGAGCTACATGAAGGTCTTTGGTAGTCTTATCTACTTATGGAGTACCATACAAGATGTCAGTTTTCTAGTCAAACTTTTGAGAAGGCTTGGGAATAGACCTCATGAAGTACATCCAAGAGTTGGCAAGCAAGTGAACTTGAGAAGGATGGTGGAAATAGTCTACTATGCAACCATGAAGAATGCAACAGGTATCCTCACCAAAGTTCTTACAAAGGATCTACTTCAGATACATCTTCAAAGACTTGGCATTGGGCCAAGGAGATAGTTCACCTTTGGGTGGTTGATGGTGGAATGGCTTTGTGTCAAACAAAATACATTGACACATTATTGTAGCATTTTGGCCTTGAAGATTGTAAACCTATTGCCACTCCTAAGGAGACAGGTTTACGATTGAGTCCTCATCATGCTAGAGATGCATTTGATGTTGTTCTCTATCAGTAGGTTGTTGGATGCCTGATTTACTTATGCATTACTCGGCCAGATATTCAGTTTGTTGTCTCATAGATGAGCAGGTTTATGCATTGCCCAGGAGTCAAGCATTGGTAGGCGGTTAAGCACATCTTTCACTACTTGCACGGTAATCGGCTACTTGGGTTGTTTTATCCCAAGGGGGGATCACCACCGTGAGATTTTCATGATTTTTCTGACTCTGATTGGGCTGGTTGCTATGACACTCGTGTGTCCACTAGTGGCTTTTCTCCATGCTTGGTAGCTCATGTATATGTTGGTTGAGCAAGAAGCAACCTACTGTGGCCACTTCCAGTTGTGAGGCTGAGTATAGGGTAACTTTCATAGCGACTGTTGACTATGTGTGGCTCAGACGCCTTATGGCTGATTTGGGTGTTGGTCAGTCTTCTGCCACCACCATCTTCACTGACAGTCAGAGCACATTGGCAGTTGCGAGCAACCCTGTGTTCCATGATCACACTAAGCACATTGAGGTGCATTATCATTATGTCAGGGAGAGGTTCTCTGTTGGGGAGATCAGATTGGCATATGTGCCCACGCAAGAGAACATTGCAGACCTTTTCACAAAGGCTCTGCCTAGGGAGAAGTTTGAAGCTTTCCGCAAAGCTTTGGGCTTACTTCCTTTTGTGGAGTGATTTCCACATAGCTTGGCACTTCCTTATACATGAGTGCCAGATTCTTGTTCACTGCATCACTGCCAGGGGGGATTTGTTGGTATATTTAGGTAGTGATGTGTGTGAACACTCTACGACCACCGGGGCACTTTTTTCCCTCTTTAGGAGGTTTTTCCCCCCGGCTTATATATACGCCTATTGCCCTAATGGGCTACTTATCTTTGTACATTCTCTAGTAATACATTCAGTATTGTGTGTTGAGTTGCAAGCTTCTTCTTCTTCCTTGTGCCGTTCGTAGTCTTTTGCAGACATATAACTCCAACAAAAAGTATGTTTTTGAGAAAATTAAAAAAATATAGTTAACCAACATAGGATAAATTTTATCCTATGGTGGTGGGGGGGCATGGGGGGAGAGCACACTAGGGTGGGGGGAGGGGCGGTGAGGGAGGAGGGTGGGGGGAGGGGGGGAGCGAGGGGAGGAGGGGGGGGAAAAGGGGGGAAGAGAGAGAGGGAAGAGAAAGATTAGAGAGAGGAGGGAGAGGCTAGAGAGAGCATAGAGAGAGGTTAGAGAGAGGAGGGAGAGGCTAGAGAGAGCATAGAGAGATTAGAGAGAGGTAAAGAGAGGGAGTTTTTTTTTAATAATTAAAATAATAGAAAACACAACCTTTTTAATACCACAAAAATAGATAAAAAGCTAAAGAAAATCCAAAAAAGAAATCTCGAAAAATTCCTTAAATTTTTAGAGCACTTATCCCACTCAAAGCCACATACATCTCCCTTTTCCCTCTATTTTATCAAGAAAATTACAAGTTGAAAAAAGATGAAAAATTCTAGAAAAGCTAAAAATTTTCTAAAAATTCTTTAAATTTTTCCAAAAAATTTTTAAAAAATTCTTTAAAATTTTCCTAAAAATTTTCAGAAAATTGTTCATGCAAAGGGCTATGAAATGACTTCTAATTTGCATAAAAACTCAAAGAACAAGCATGAAAAGTGATGAAAACTAACAAAACTTAAGCAAAAAAATGGTACGAGAATACTATGTACAACCTGGAGAGATTTTGCAAATTCCAAGAGATCCAAAAATCTTCACTTGTGATGATGATAGGCCTTGAGCCTGATATGATGATTAATTGAAACTCTTTGCCCTCCATAATCTCCAATTGTATTGCACTTCCTTTGATCTGTCTTCCTTTCGGGCACACTGACCATTTGACATGGCCACCCTGAATCTTTCATTGGAATACTATCTCCCCCATACTCCATCTTTTGTATCTTTGTTTCAGCTACTGTGTGCCTTAGTCTGCAAAATTTCAGTTTTACTATTCCAACTTCTTCAGCCAATGGAATCCTTTGTTTCCAAAGACTTGGAGGTACTCCTTCCAAATCCTCGTAAAGCCCTGCACTTACTACCATAAAAATTGACATAACAGATGATATACATAACAATATCCATGACAAAGTGTCCACTAATGTAGAATTTGAAGAGGCTTCATCACCGCTGCACTTAAGGGCTTTTCTTTTCTTCTCTCTTCTATGGCCTTTGGCTGAGACTGTTTCACTCAAATCAATAACCTGAATAATGTCCTCTTTTCCTTCATAAACTTCCTCTCTCCTTGTGTGGTTTGGAAAAATTCCATAGCAGGAAGATGGGTCTTTTGCATGGAGCCAAGCCAACATGTTTTCTTCTTCATATAAATTTTCTTCTTCATAGATCTACCTCTAGGTTGTTCAACAGTTCTTCTTCCATACAAATACTAATTGTCTGCATGGTGCTGGTATGTCTTTGGTTGTCTGGTCCTTCTTCTAAAAATATATGCTGCAACTCTTTTCCCTCTTGCTTTACCCACATTGTGTCCTTACCCCATTCATGTAGCACATTGGCATGCCTTAACCAAGGTCTCCCAATCAATATGGGAAACATTCCTTCTACTTGTGGTGGCCTTAAGACAACGAAGTCCAAGTTAAAGATGGTACCTTGTATCTCGACTGGGACTCCAGGGACCACTCCTATAGGCCTTACTATGCTTTGGTTTGCCAATGTTACAGTGAAGTTGGCAGGCCAAGTCAACATGTTTTCTTCTTCATATAAATTGGCTTCTTCATATCGATCTGCCTCTAGGTTGTCTAACAATTCTTCTTCCATACAAATACTAATCGTCTGCATGGTGCTTGTATGTCTTTGGTGGTCTGGTCCTTCTTCTAAAAATATCTATTGCAACTCTTTTCCCTCTTGCTTTACCCACATTGTGTCCTTACCCCAATCATGTAGCACATTGGCATGCCTTAACAAAGGTCTCCCAATCAACAGGGGAAAACTTCCTTCTACCTATGGTAGCCTTAAGACAACAATGTCTAAGTTAAGATGGTACCTTGTATCTCAACTGGAACTCCAGGGACCACTCCCATAGGCCTTACTATGCTTTGGTCTGCCAATGTTACAATGAAGTTGGCAGGTCTTGAAGGTTGTAGTCCAATCTTTTTCATGGTATGTTCATGCATTAAGTTAATGCTAGAATTGCCATCCACAATAACTCCTTGAAACTCATGTCTTCTGATAGTGACAGTTAGTCGAGGGATATTATAATCTATGAGGGGGGCTTCCCCTATAGTTCTATCTTTATGCATAACAGTAGTCTTTGCCAGTAAACTTGTTGTGGAAGCCTCATCAATTATCTGCAAGAGCTTTGACCTAAATTCCACATCCATCTTTATTAAATAAAAAATGTTGACCTCCTTTTTCATGGACTTGAGTAATCTTGAAGCTTTCGATTCATTAAGAGCATGGGCTCTATTTGACTTATCAAACTCCTCATGAGCCTTGTTGAATGCATGTCCAATGGCATCACTAGTACCTATGAGATCTTCTTTTTGTCTTGTATTTGCACGTGTGTTGGCTTTGTCTTCAAATGTTTCTTTGTCTTTGTTCAGTCCATTAATCCTTGACTCTTGATGTATGTCTAATTGAGCCTTCCCCTTGCTTCTTGTCTACATTAAAAAGGAGTCAATTTCTTCTAACTGCACTACTCTGGTAGTTGGTGATGGCACCTTGGCTTGTTTTGCAACTTTTTCTTTATGTATTGAGATCATTTGTATATGAGGTCTAGATGTAGATGCTTAGAGGCCTCGTGACATGCCTGACCATGTGTGGATGGATATGGATGCATTGGCTAGCTCCACTATTAGATTACAGCTTGTGGATTCTATATATGAGTCTGTGATGTATGAGAAGACAAGTAGTGCATTATGGCAGAGACTACATGATATGTATGCGAGTCCATTGACTCATGTGAGACATAGATCACATCAACGACTTCAATGTTGGCACTATGGTCGTGAGGGCCATACTTGACGATGTTGCTTCAAGCGGATGCAATGACGACGTCAAAGATATGCGCATGATGCAGATCAGGTAGTGGTTTTAGGAGAGTCTATGGCATTTGATCATGCCAGTGATGGTGATATCACTTTCTCCTATGGTTCATCTCATGATTCCTCTTATTCATTGGATAGCACACATATGGCTTAGTTACTTGATGCATTAGCTAGTTTTCATGTTACACCACATCCTGAGTGGTTTTGACGATTCTCAGGTGAGAGTCGTGGAGGTGTGCACATGCCTGATGGTATGATATATGATATTGAGGGTGTAGGAGATATATTCCTTATGTAACCTAATGGAGCATCACTTATACTTAGACATGTACACTATGTGCCTTCATTCCCTATGAGCTTGATTTTAGTTAGCCAGTTACAGGAGAGCAGATGTTATGCATTCCTTGGTGAGCATCATTTTCAGTTGCAGTTGGGACAACTTATGCTTGTCAGAAGTGCTAGGATTGGGCACATGTATCCATTGCAGGTACTTCATGTGAGAGAGAGTCTCGTCTCAGTGGGAGTTCAGCCTTATGTGTGATGTGAGACTCGTCATGTCTCATTTTTTTCTACCTACACATAGGTCTATTGACATTCATGATGCACATGTATGGCAAGATTCAGATGCTTTGATGGATGCACATGTAGGGCGTGTTTTGGATGCTCGTGATGCTTATATTGATCATGTGGATGCTCTTATGGAGCATACTTTGGATAATCAGTTGGATGATTTAGAGCATGATGTGGATGCTCATGTAGAGCATTGTGATGATACTCAGTTAGAATTTGATCATCAATTTGATCTTGGTGTTGATGTTATGAAGTTAGCTCATGTGGAGCATGATGATACACTTGGTGTGGTAGAGCACGATAACTCTTATGATACATAGTGCATGCCAGAGCATACTAGCTCTCAGGGCGCACAACTAGACACATCCTTGGTTGAGAGCATGGCTAATTTAGATGTCGGTGAGTTAGCGATCATGCAATCATTCTTGGATTCACTCAGGCGAGATGTTGACATAAATATGTCAACAAATGTTGGTCTTGATGATGGTGCTTTGGATGCCTTGGATATAGGCATGGCTGACATGCTTAGGTTAGCCTGGATAGCACATGTTTCATCAGCATTCAGGAGTCTAATGTACGAGTTGTTATGCTCGAGAACAGATGTTGCAATTGCTATTGGAGCATTTTCACTTAGAGTTGTTAGTCGTTCGATGATTGACACATGCATAGAGTAAGTGGGAGCTTTATAGGAACTTCATCAGTGCTTGCATCAGTCCAATGTGACCTCGTCTCTTATCGATATGAGTCTCGAGCAGTTTGCGGTGCATGGATACACCTTGTTCGAGGTAGTTGGTGTAGGTTGATCTGTATGGGTAGAGATCCGAACTCTTCCTTTACATTATTGTATAGTCCTACATCATTCTTTGTATGTGTTACCACTTATGGGCACATTGACTCTTAAGTGGGAGAATTTTGGGGATGTAAGCATCATGTGACCTTACCCCTATATTCATATATATACATCATATATAGAGCATTGCCTCAAGAGAGATCATTATGTGGGTTTCCAAGCTCCCACACATGTATGTGTGTCTCTCCTCTCCTCTCTCTCTCTCTCTCTCCATCTCCTCTTTCCTCCTCTTGTTTTGCACACCAAAGCCCTTCAGTTGATCTTCAAGTAACCTTCATTCTTGTTGTTTTGCAAGGGACTCTCAAGGTTTGAGATCAGGTTGCAGCCATGAGCTGCTCATAATCCTCTTAGACTAAGAGAATTCCAATAGAAGAAAGATTACCTCTTAAGCTAGTACACTGCTGTCGGTACCCTTGGACTCTTCTACACTTTGCAAATATTGCTTCTCCTATGCTCAATCCTCCTTGTGGTCCACCAAGCGTGCCAAATTTTCTTGGGGAATTCTTGTGCAGAAAAGGACTTGCGTGTTTGTAGGAGAAGGAAGAAGGAGAGAGAGAGAAATACAGACACCAGAAGCTTCTTCAAATTGATTATCAAGAGAAAAGTACAATGATAATGTATAGCACAAAGCCAAATGCTCTCTGTGCATAATGCATAATCCCAAATAGTACACAATCAAACAAGGTTACAAAATAACAAAGGTTCTTTCTGCTGCCAGCCTTCTTTGCACCAGACCTCCACCTTCTCCAATAGCTTGCACTTGTGCACACCTTGCACTCAAGCTTCCAATAGGGGAGGAGGGATGGACACCTTTTGCCGATGCACACACAGCTTCAATGGGACCTTGTGACCCTTGATTTCCTTGCTTAGCATTCCTTTGCACACACCTAAGTCACATTTCTTGCACACATTGCACTTGCTTCTCTGTGTCGCAGATTCACTGAGTATCTCTTGCTCTTCTCTCTCCTAGTGTAGACTATGCTCACCTTGCTTAGTCTAACCAAGAATAATGCATTTCTTGAGCGTCGGTTCACATATGTATGCTCCTAACTCATAGAGCATCTTGATGATCACTTTGATATCCCAAGATTGTCTCAAAATGTGCACAACCAATGAATAATGTTTTATCATGTTGTGACTTTAGGGGGTCCATACTTTCACTTTTGTGTACCGCTTCCACTTCACATAACTGAACCTTCCAAACACTTAAAAAACCCTTTGAACCTTAGAGAAATTACAGAAAGACAATATGCAACCTGCATCCAACTTTCTACAAAACATAACCTTTGTGAACAATTGATTATGCACTACATGTGCACCTTGACAACTGAACTTTGAACCCTTTGACTGTCACCGGGTTTGGTACCAATACCAGTCATCGAATTGTACCGAACTCAATTCCGGTATTCTTTGCAACCCATAACTAAAGAAATGTTGTGGTGTTACCCCACTGGTTTGTGATACACCTTCCCCCTCATATGGATTCCCTTCAATATTACTAAATGGTGGTGTCCCTATCATACTGTTTACTCTCCAAGGATGTTTATTGTTCCAGTATTTAGGATAGTTTTGCCTGAACATGTTACAGGCATGTGGGACATGATATCTGCTCAAATGCATATCCTAAGCTTCTGTTAGGAAGTATATTCCAAGCCCCATGACAGATGCTAGTGTTAAATCTTTGTCCTAATCGATTGTATCAATTCTGATTATAGTAACAGAGTGCCATACAAGGTTCTTGGGATGGTCAGGTGTCTCTAAACAAAGGCCCTATAATAATTTCCCATTCCACAAGTTAGATCCACTACTACAACAGATTACTAGAAGAACAATTACCACTCATGTTTTAGTGCCTCAAACTCCACAAATTACTTTCACCACCTTAATCACTTATTAGTACACCGTACGAAGCGTTACTTACTCAAAATTGTCTATCATCATAATTATTGTTGAGTGAACAAAATACTACTGAATTCACTGATTCTAAACTTTATATAACAATCACTAAATACTTTGATTATTAGTGAGATTATAGACTTAATCACTTTAACTTTCAATTAGAAATTTTTATCATTTAATCACCACAACGAAGATGAGTCACTTAGTTGATACTCAACGATGTTGTACTACACTTTACAGAGCAACAAGGTATACACTCCTGAGCGACATGGAGTGGCAAAAAGAAGGAATAGGACAATTGTTGAAGCGGCAAGGTCTATGCTAAATGAGAAGCACTTACCTAATTACTTATGGCCTGAGGCTGTATCCACAACCACTTATTTGATTAATAGGTTACCTTCAAAATCACTTGATGGCATGACAACATATGAGGCTTGGAATGGAAGAACATGAAGCTTGGATCATTGTAAGATTTTTGGATGTGTTGCTTTTTGTTGAAGCTGAAGGTCAAGGACAAAGCATAGGAGCACATCTAAGAGGTGGACACACAAGAAGAAGGAGCAAGTAGGGAGCTACAAGAAGTACAAGTCAACTTTTCAGAAGAATCCCCTACAAAAATAGTGATTTCCATCACGAAAAACCATTGTAAATACCATTTTCTATTTCTGTAGCTCCATTTTGTGCAAGCTGAGGAGTCCTTGAGCTTGAGGAGCATTAGAAGTACCATCGTACCAATTTTCATAATTTTTAGACTTCGTTTGAGCCCTCAAATAAGCCCTGGAACCTAATTTTTAACTAGGCCGGACACTAGGTCTGGACAAGGCCAAAACTAGTCAAAAACCTATAAAAAGAGCTAGAGAGCTCATTTTTGAGGTTAGCTTCTTGTAGATTTCAGTTTTGTAATAGATTTCTTTTGTAATCAAAGTCCTTCCATTGTTCCTCTCTTTGATCTTACCTTGTGCATGCGTGTGTGTATGTGTGTGCATGTTTGTGTGCTTTCACTCACACACTTGTACCTTCACTTGCTCGTGGTCTTCATACCGGTCCTCACATCTCCGCGGATTGACAAGTAAAAGAGGTGGTGCTTACGCTGTCGGGAAGATTTACATCTTCCAGTTGATAACCAGAGGAAATAAAAGCAACTTAATTGGTGAATTCTAAACCTCTTTTTCACTGTTGAACAATTGTTCTGGATTGAATTAACTACTTTTGAAGTGTTTGCAGGTACAATAAATGATGAACAATATGTGTTCATATTAGGGTTACCCTAATTACTCATTTAATGAGTGTTTTAAATTGATACATATAAGACATATGAGTATATACCCCTAGGGTTTCATAAGTTTATATAAGTTAAGTTAGTAGGACTAATCCAAAGGATCTTAAATGGTTTCATTGAGTTAATGTTAAGGATTTAGATGATTTATCATGGATTAGAGATAGGGTTTAGAAGGGTTTTAAAGGGTTTTCATGAGTTTCTGATGGGTTTAAGTAGGTTTTCTAGGGGTTCAGAATGTTTTAAAGGTTAAAACAATTAATATTTAATAAAATTAATCTATATCTAAACATTGGTTCAATAACAAAAATTAAAATATGGTTTAATTAATTATTTAATCATGTATGTGCAATTAAATCCTAAGGTTTGATTTAATTAAAACTTAAACTAAGGTTAATTTAAATGATTTATTTAATTAAGAAAATTAAGGTAATAGAATAAAATAATAATTGAAGTGGATAATTAATGAGCGGTGTATGTGAGTGCTGTTTAAAGTGTGGTGTGGGTTAAGTGTGTAACTAAAGTGGTTAAAGTGAATAGTTTCAAAGTGTGGTAGTTGTGAGTGCAAGTTAAAAGAGTGGTAGAAAAAAATATGCATTTAAAGTGTAAAAAAGGTGTGTACAAAGAGTGGTGAGTGTGAGGGTAATTAAAAGAGAGGTTGTGTGAGAAAAGTTAATTAAAGTGTGGTGAATGTTAATGGGAAAAAGTGAGGATGAGGAAATAAAGTAAAATCAAAGGAATGGTTTACAAATGAGTTGTGTGTGTATATATATGAGTGTGTTGATCTAGTTTTTCCTAATGTTTTTTTGCAGGTACTGTCTCCTGCTCTTTACTTTCTTCTGTTTTCCCTTCTTTCTCATTAGACCCTCCTCGTGCTCGGGATATTGAGCCGTCATGTTCTGCTGTGTATTATGATTTGATGTTGATTGTCCGGCTGGAAGCATGCCCATGCCTATTCCGTGGCTTGGTCTGAGTCCCTGCAGTAGTGTGCGTGTATGATGTGACGTGTGTGTGTGTGTGTGTATGTGTATGTGATGTGTGAATGTGTTATGTGTATGTGTGTGTGTATGTGTATGTGATGTGTGAATGTGTTATGTGTATGTGCTTGTGTATGTTATGTGTGACGTGTGTGTGTGTGTATGTGTATGTGATGTGTGAATGTGTTATGTGTATGTGCGTGTGTATGTTATGTGTGATGTGTGAATGTGTTATGTGTATGTGCGTGTGTATGTTATGTGTGATGTGTGTGAAGTGTACGTATGTGTGTATGTGATGAATGTGTGTATGAGATATGTGTGATGTGTGTGTGTACGTGTGATGTGTGTGTGTGTGAGTGAATGGTTTTCCCTCCCCTCTCTCCTCTGTCTGCAGCGCGCGACGGCGCGCAGCAGAGAGAGAGAGAGAGAGAGAGAGAGAGAGAGAGAGAGAGAGAGAGAGAGAGAGAGAGGGAAAGAGAGAGAGAGAGAGAGATGTCAGATGGTGGATCAAGTCATCCGCCTAAATCGTTCGGCACACACAGGGTGTCTGTAGCGGACTCAGGCTTAAGGAAATAAGGGTTCTAATGACAAAACAATATAAATTACCTATTTCTATGATTGAAAATAAGGTTATTTTATACAATGTACATAGTTTAAATAGCTATGGACCGTAAGGACGGGCAGCCTCGTACATAGCAACAGCTTCCTGATATGGGATTGAAACTTCCATAATGGGTTCTTCTACTAAACTTTCAGGTAAGCTAGAGGGTTCTGGTCTGTCTAGAGTTGGCGGAACATTTCCAATATTTTCAATATTTTCAATTGTACTGTGCTCAGACTCATGAACTAACTTAGAAGACATCAAGGAAAGTAATGGAAAAACTAATGAAACAATATGATGCTAAACTGATTGAATGAATTAATTGATATGCTAATGGTTCGAATCAATAAATCTAATACAACTGGAAGGCCTAAACAATTGGATAAATGTCTAGTCAATTGGATAGTTGATTAAATGAGAAATAAGATTTAAATGGATCTTTAGGCTGCCGCTTCACTTCAATTGTCTTCACTTCACTTTAATTGATTGTAATCTTCAATGTTTCTGCAAAAAAACATTAGTCATTAGTAATATTACAAAAAATTAATAAGAAACATAAAAGAAATAATTCACATACATTAAAGCATAGACTAAAGCATTTACATTTAATGCATACATTCACACTCATACATACTAATGCACTTTACATGCATGCTTTCAAATGCTAATATATGCTAATACACACATACTAACACACATGCATGCTAACATTACACACATGCACATGCTAACATTTAATTTAGGCATACTAACATGTTCTTATGCACTTAATCCTATGCGAATGAACACAATAATGCACACATTAACCTATGCTCATTCATTCATTTTCAAACATATATTTATTCCCATGCATATGTACATATATGCCAACATACATACTCTCATGCATACATAACATGCTAACATACATATGTATTTATGCTAACATGCACACACTCTCCACTTACACATATGCACATTTCATATCTTCCTAAATTTTCATGCATATGCATAAACTCATACACATTCTTTAATGCACATGCATACATGCATTAATTACATACATTCTATCATGCATACAATCATGCGTACATACATTCATGCTCACATATGCATTTATACTAATTAACATGCATAAACATTTATCCTCATTCTAATATGCATACACTCATGTATATATACATGCACATACATAACATACATGCATATACACTCACACGGACATGCATAACTCTCTCTCTCTCTCCTTCTCTCTCTACTGTTCTCTCTCTCTCTCTCTCTCTCTCTCTCTCTCTCTCTCTCTCTCTCTCTCTCTCTCTCTCTCTCTCTCTCTCTCTCTCTCTCTCTCTCTGCACCGATCTCTCTCTCTCTCTCTGTGCCGATCTCTCTCTCTCTCTCTCTCTCTGTGCCGATCTCTCTCTCTCTCTCTTCCTTTCTCTCTCTCTCTCTCTCTCTCTCTCTTTCTCTTTCCTTCTCTCTCTCTCTCTGCCCTCTCTCTCTCTCTCTACCGTTCGCTCTCTCTCTCTCTCTCTCTCTCTCTCTCTCTCTCTCTCTCTCTCTCTCTCTCTCTCTCTCTCTCTCTCTCTCTCTCTCTCTCTCTCTCTCTCTCTCTGTGCGCGCTCCCGCGTGCAGCGCCAGAGAGGGAGATCTCTCTCTCTCTCTTTCTCTCTCTCTCTCTCTCTCACTCTCTCTCTCTCTCTCTCTCACTCTCTCTCTCTCTCTCTTTGCCCTCTCTCTTTGCCCTCTCTCTCTCTCTATCGTTCTCTCTCTATCGTTCTCTCTCTCTCTCTCTCTCTCTCTCTCTCTCTCTCTCTCTCTCTCTCTCTCTCTCTCTCTCTCTCTCTCTCTCTCTCTCTGCGCGCTGCCGCGTGCAGCGCCAGAGAGGGAGATCTCTCTCTCTCTCTCTTTCCCTCTCTCTCTCTCTCTCTCTCTCTCTCTCTCTCTCTCTCTCTCTCTCTGTGCTGCGCGCTGTCGTGCGCTGCAGACAGAGGAGAGAGGGGAGGGAAAACCATTCACTCACACACACACACATCACACATCACACGTACACACACACATCACACATATCTCATACACACATTCATCACATACACACATACGTACACTTCACACACATCACACATAACATACACACACACATACACATAACACATTCACACATCACACATAACATACACACGTACATACACATAACACATTCACACATCACATACACATACACACACACACACATCACACATAACATACACACGCACATACACATAACACATTCACACATCACATACACATACACACGCACATACACAACACATTCACACATCACATACACATACACACACACACACACGTCACATCATACACGCACACTACTGCAGGGACTTAGACCAAGCCACGGAATAGGCATGGGCATGCTTCCAGCCGGACAATCAACATCAAAATCATAATACACAGCAGAACATGACGGCTCAATATCCCGAGCACAAGGAGGGTCTAATGAGAAAGAAGGGAAAACAGAAGAAAGTAAAGAGCAGGAGACAGTACCTGCAAAAAAACATTAGGAAAAACTAGATCAACACACTCATATATATACACACAAAACTCATTTGTAAACCATTCCTTTGATTTTACTTTATTTCCTCATCCTCACTTTTTCCCATTAACATTCACCACACTTTAATTAACTTTTCTCACACAACCTCTCTTTTAATTACCCTCACACTCACCACTCTTTGTACACACCTTTTTTACACTTTAAATGCATATTTTTTTCTACCACTCTTTTAACTTGCACTCACAACTACCACACTTTGAAACTATTCACTTTAACCACTTTAGTTACACACTTAACCCACACCACACTTTAAACAGCACTCACATACACCGCTCATTAATTATCCACTTCAATTATTATTTTATTCTATTACCTTAATTTTCTTAATTAAATAAATCATTTAAATTAACCTTAGTTTAAGTTTTAATTAAATCAAACCTTAGGATTTAATTGCACATACATGATTAAATAATTAATTAAACCATATTTTAATTTTTATTATTGAACCAATGTTTAGATATAGATTAATTTTATTAAATATTAATTGTTTTAATCTTTAAAACATTCTGAACCCCTATAAAACCTACTTAAACCCATCAGAAACTCATGAAAACCCTTTAAAACCCTTCTAAACCCTTCTAAACCCTATCTCTAACCCATGATAAATCATCTAAATCCTTAACATTAACTCAATGAAACCATTTAAGATCCTTTGGATTAATCCTACTAACTTAACTTATATAAACTTATGAAACCCTAGGGGTATATACTCATATGTCTTATATGTATCAATTTAAAACACTCATTAAATGAGTAATTAGGGTAACCCTAATATGAACACATATTGTTCATCATTTATTGTACCTGCAAACACTTCAAAAGTAGTTAATTCAATCCAGAACAATTGTTCAACAGTGAAAAAGAGGTTTAGAATTCACCAATTAAGTTGCTTTTATTTCCTCTGGTTATCAACTGGAAGATGTAAATCTTCCCGACATCCATCGCCACCAAACCTGCACATCGTCCCGATGGGCCAACTTGCAAATTTAGGGAAGCAGCATTTTCAATAATTATCCTGAAATTAAATCATAGAACAACATCAATTCTTTTTTTAAATATATTTAATCTTATCAAATTTTAAATCTTTTCAACATGCACATGAAGTTTATTTCAATTACATCTGGCAATGAAAACATATTAAAGTATAAAGGTAAACTATTAACCTTTTCAGTCAACAAACATTAGTTTATATTTTATCCATTTATAAACTATGTAAAGATTAGTATAAAACAGGATTCATTTTCATTCATTCAAATGCAGGTTTCGTTATATATATGCATTCACATATGAGCAATCAAGCATGCCAAAGAAATCTACTAAAATCTACTTGGACAGACAGCCGCCTTGTATGCCCAATTTTAATCACTAGATGTGTTTTTCACAACTAGTTTCTTCATATAAATATGATGTAAACTTCATATCGATAATAAATGTAAATACCTTTTTGGGGTGGAAGAAGGTATAACTTCCATGTCAATATTCTTTTTTTTTTTTTTCGCTACTTTTTTGTTTTAAAGGGGAAAGGCTTAACCCCTTAATCCGAGCTAAGGATCTAGCTGCATGGACAAGAAAGATCTAGGTTTTCACAGATATGTATCATGCAACAATATGCTCCTACATATATACAACTACTTTCGTTATCTAAATGAACTACAAATCCTTCTATTTCTAACAAATCTCACTTAATCTATAAATGTAGAAATATAAATTATGTTTATTTCCCTAATATGGTTAAATAGAGTCCTTTATAAATTAATATTCTTCATTCCAGATTTTATCAATTAGTTTTATATGAATGTAAAGAAAATACATAAATCAAAATTGTATGACAAAGAAAAATACGACCTAACATCAACTTCATCTTCAATCTGCTTCATCTTTATGCATCTTAATTTGTTCTTCAAAGACCTGTTAAAACTCAATCAGCAACAGCTAGACATGCAAAATTATTAAATTTCATATTCAAATTTTCTCTTAGTTTTCCTGCAAAAGAAACCCACACTAAAGAAATTCATTCATACATAGTTAATCATGCTCATCATCAAACATTACTTCATACATTTCATTATCTCTTTGTTTAAATAATTTAATTCTTTTGCCAGCAATTAAGTTTTTAAGAGGAGTGCCATCTAATTCGCGTAAGGCATACGTTCCGTTTTCATAGGTTTTGACTACCACATAAGGTCCAAACCAACGTCTTTTAAGTTTCCTACGGGCATCATACTGAGAATCAAACGTACTATCATACAGTAAAACCCAATCATTAACTTGAACCGGCTTTGGCCTTAACCTATGTGATTTATCAAAATACTTCTTATTTTTTAGTCGAGAATCTTTTAGTTTAACTATAGCCTCTTCTAAACGTTCATTCCCTTGCTCTAGTTGCTGGATTCGCAGAGCTAATAAATCTTCTGTTGACAAATTATCTTCCCATGGTAAAGTAGTCCAAGTAAGAATTTGCGTATGCACAGGGAAAATTGGTTTCTGGCAATACATAAACTCTGCCGGCATATACCCCGTCGTTCTAGTGCAGGTCATTCTATCGGCCCACAACGCAAATGGCAGATAAGTTGGCCAATTCTTAATTTCTCCATTACAAGCTTTGGAAATTGCTTTAATAATAGGAGAATGCCCTCGCTCAATCTTCCCATTAGCTTCAGGGTTGTAAGCAGTAGTAAGGGCTAAGCGAATTCCATGCCTAGCAAAGAATTCTCTAGCCTCTTGCGCATCTAACTCTCCCCTATCAGCCACTACCTTTTCTACATAACCAAATCATGAAATGACATCCTCAAGAAGAAAATTGCATACATTCAAGGTTGTCTTAGATCTTAAAGCTCGGCCTTCTACATGATTCCTAAGATCTTCACGTGCTAAGACTATATATCTCATCTTATTGATACCTTTGGGCATGGTAACTAAGTCTACAACCCATTTATAATGGATGCATGGTGGATAGGTAGGATGCAACGGATCCCTATGTTTGACTGAGGAATGAATCTGACATACGTCACATGAAGTAACATAATTTTTAACAGTAACATAAATCCCTGGCCACCAGTATCCTTCTCTAATTTTTTCATACGTAGCTACAAAACCTTTATGTCCTGCCCATAAAGTATCATGCATACTCTTCATGACTTGTAACTGAAGATCCTTAGTACCTAGTACTCGTTGTGGCAATCTAATTTTTCCCCTCGCATGTCTCCAAATGAAACCATCTTTCAGAAAAAAGTTGTAAGCTCTTTTCCTAATATTCCGAAATCTATTTGAAGACCATGAAGGTGCCCTAACCAAAGTACTTAAATACTTTCCAATATCCTGCCACTCTCCTTCGTATTCTTCAATATTAAATTGTTCATATGCGTATGCTTTAGAATTATAATTAATTGCATTTATTTCTAATTCTGTTTCTTCCTCATTATCAAATCTAGCTCGAGAAAGCATATCAGCCACAGGATTAGATTTACCTGCAATATGTATCAAAACAGGATTTATAAACTTGATGTATGAAATCCATCTAAGCATGGCAATGTCGGGTGATGAACAGTTTGTAATCATTCCAATCAGAGGTAGACAATCTATCTCAACTATTACATTTGCACCTATAAAATATTCTTTATCGGATTTTAATGCCGTGACTAAACCCCATAGTTCTCGTTTAATTTGCGGATAATTTCTTTGCGTATCGTGTAAAATCTTTGCTCCAAATCTCACAGCATACCTATTGCCCTCTTCATCGTCCTGACCAATAACCCATCCTATTCCTATAGGGCTCGTATCAACAGTTAAAATGATAGGCTTTTGATCAGTATAATCTACTCGCTTTAAAATAGGAGCTTCAAGAAGTAATTTCTTTAACTTTTTCATAGCTTTTGAGTGTTCTTCAGTCCAAAAAAACTTTCGATTCTTCCTTAGCAAAGCATAAAGACAGTTTGCAACATGTGCATAGTGTGGGATCCAGATGGCATAAAACACACAAGCACCAAGGAATCGTCTTACCTGACTAATATTACTACAGGTTTCAGAAATCTTGTTTATAGCGTCGACTTTAGGTGGATATGGCCTCCGACCGTAATGTCCACATAAATGCCCAACTATAAGTACCTCATTGACACCAAAAACAGATTTCTCAATGGAGAATGTGAGACCAACCTCTTCAAATCTCTGGAAAATCCTTTCACAGTCAGAGATATGATCTACTACAAACTTCCTGCAGCCAGAGGAATCTAAAGTTTCATCTTTCGCATTCTCAATACATCCTTTAATAGGAATGTCATCAATAAATGGCATGGCTATATTAGGAATGAAGTCATGTAATACTGAATTCATGGTGTTCATCATATGCGCTACTGAATTAGTAGCTCCTTGCGGCAAAGTGCACATGCGAACTAAGCCTAAAGGAGTTTTCATGGTCGTAATGTCTCTACTTTCAATAGCAAGCTGAAATTGATCGTAGCCAGAATACAAGTCTCCCATTGAGTAAATGGCATGACCAGCGAAGGCTTCAGCGAATTCTCCTACAATGGGCCCAGTACCTACATTCCTAATAGTAACCTTGTTAACAGGTTGTAAATCTTGAATGAACCGTAACTTGCCATTTTTCTTTGGAACAGTAAACCACCTATTTGAGTAGGGTGCAGACGATGGCTCTAAAATTCGCATGTGAATCTTTTCCTTAAGAAGCCGCATTAACTCTGGTAAATGGGCTTTCGGAACAGGTATGGGTCGAAGATTCCATGGAATGTGAGGCACTGTAAAGATGATCATTGGTGGTACAATTTTTGGGTCTGCACAACCTATCTCATGGGAATATAAAGAAAATGCCTTTCCATGCTTTCTAATCACTCTTTGAAATAGTTCACGTTCCTCGGGTAACAAAAAATTTTCATCATTTCCTATCTTGATTAGCTTTAAAGTTTCTTCTGTGAAGGTATGACCTATATTTGTGCGCTCTCTTAAATAAGGATCATTGGTAACTTTCCTAAACTTCTCTTCACTCTCTCGTGGTAATGATTGGGCAATCGGTTTAATTTTTTTATCAACGGTTTTGTATTTTGTATTTACTTTTGCTTCCTTTTCATTACTCATGACAAATTTAATAATCAAATCATATTCCTCAATAGAATTTAAAAGTACAAATCTAAAATTTTCTTTTTCATGCAAAATATTTTGAAGTTCTTCAATCAATGAGTTTGAAGATAAAGTTTCAATTACGGTTTCAATGTGTTCATCAGATGAAATGAATCCTTTCTCTTTATAAAATTTTTCATAATGTTTTAAAATTTTTTTAGGAATTTGTTTATAATGACTGAATTGCAAATATGATGAAGGGAAATACAAAGAAAAACTATCTAAAGTATCTACAGATGGGTGCGAGACATCAAACCAAGAACCACCGTTGTCTCGCTCAACAGTGGCATCTAGGCAAAATTTTGATCATAATAAGTTCCAAACTCACGAAGAGGCATATGATCTTCACGTATCTTTTCATGAGAACGGATGGGCATCTTCCTAATTTGCTCCCTATTTCGTACATGGTTTGGGCTGACTATCATAACTTGGAGCGATTGTAGATCATCTTTAGATCTAATTCTTGCGTATGCTGAGCCGTCATCTATTACTTTAGTCTCCATTCTGGCTTCACATATAAATGGTTGACCTAAGATAATTTCATAAGAGCAGTTGTCCTGAATGAAAAAGTGGAATGTCTCAGAGATTCCACCTATCATTAGAGGTATGTTGGCACATGCTCCTAGGAGTGATCCACAACCATTGTCCGCGGTTCGCATTATCCAGCCGTGATTTTTATCAATAGGCCATTTAAACTTATCATATAATCCTTTCGAAATCACATTGATTTTAGACCCATAGTCAATTAGGGCTAAAGCATAATATGATCTCTTCTGATCTCCTAAGTTAACTTTAATCTCCGGTGTGCCTCTCGCCCAAAAACTTTTCCTAAAATCACTCTCTGAGTTTTTTGTTTCGTCATCTGGTACAATCGGCCCTAAGAAATTTTTGTTCATATTACAGGTATTATCTTCTTCATCCTCTGAGTCTAAAGAAAGAGATTCATGAATCAAGTGAGTTACATCGGCAACATCTTGCATCTCTACCTCTTGTGACAGAGGGAATCTCTTCCTTTTAATTAGTTTAATAAAATTTTCCTTAAATTCAATTTTTGCTATTGAGAAGATTTGTTCTAAAGTCATTGTTACTGCACTTTTTAATAAGATGTCATACAATATTTCTTTCGAATCAACTTTTTGTTCAAGTTCAGAAATAAGAATAGCTTTCGGTACTCGTTTTGGTTTCTTTTCTGGTTTCTCTTCAGGTTTTGTTTCAGTTCTAGGAATTTGCTCTACTTTGTCTGATGTTTGAATTGGCTCACTAAACACAGGTTGTTTACCCTCCCTAATTTCTTTTCTTCGCTCCTCATTTGTTTTAGAACTTTCGCCTTGTTCAAACTGAACTTTCTTAGGCTTCGGCTCATCTCTCATCTTACTTCTAGTCATTCGTCTACCTGAATCATTTGTATCTTGCTCATCATCCCTCTTTCTTTTCTCTTCAACATTCGCAATATGCGAATATATCGAGACTTGATTGACAGGAGAGTTCCACGTAGTTTTCTGCATAATATCATCTCTCGCCTTTATCAAAGCTTCAATTGAGTAGTTCCTCGTTTCCCTTGTTTGTTCAGAATCAGAGTCACTATCAACATATTCTAGTTTAACAGCAGAAGCAGATTTCGAAGACTCAGAAAGGTTTTCATACAGCTTCTGCATCCCTCCCTTTCCCCAATTGGCAGCTAAGGGTAAATGTGTTCTATAGTCGCACAATCGCTTGTCAATATCAATTACAAGTGTTTTCTCTTTCGCATCTTTCAATGCTTCACATGTGTAAGTCAAATGATCTGTGGCATCGCACCAGATACATCTCCTCACATTGGCATTTCTCCTTTCATTGAAATTTCTTTGGTTAAATGCTTGAGGAATCGGTTGAGGAATTGGTTGGGGTACAACTGGAGGATTAGGAGGTATAAAAAGTGGATTAGGAGGTACTAATGGATGATTCGGAGCTACTAATGGTGGATTTGGAGCATTTACGGTTTGAGGATAAATAGTCGGATGAGCTTGCATTGCAGGTTTATCTTGAAGGTTTAAAGCATACACCACATTCTGCAAAGCCGCTACCTCTTTAGACATATTCTCGTGCATATGCATCATATTGTCCAACTTGTTAAACAAAATCTCAAATTGTAACTCGGTTGGTACTCTAGATGTGGATGTTGTAGGCTCAACTTTTGAATCTATATGTGTATCCCTAGTTGCTTGAATCGGAGGAAAATTGGAAGATGGTCGAGACATCGATTCATAAAGGAGTGTTTTACGTTGGATCATGTGAGCAACCGCCTCAACTACAGTTTTCACTACACCCCAGTCATCTGTAAGCCCATATTTCTTTCCCGGTTCTTCAAGCCTACGCTCAACCTCTACCCTTATATCTGGAGTCAAGATTTTAAGGAAATATAAAATGATATCTGGGGTAAGGGCAACCCTATCCTGTTCAGGTAATTGAGAGAATCTTTTCATAAATTCGCCATGGAGTTGAGTTAAAGAAATATGAGGCTTAGGTGAACTAATCCATTTCATAAATCCTTCTCTACTATGTTGACTGTAGTCTTCTAAGTAGAATTCCTTATGCAGCTCTTTTCTAAACTCATCCCATTCCTTATTGTCATGTATATCCATAATAGCTTTTACAGTACCTATGGCCAGACGTC